>JBAMBO010001565.1:0-14906 GCA_037044535.1 Lordiphosa magnipectinata
AGGAAGCATTTCCGACCACTTAAAATTCATATATTCTTGATCAGCATGACAAGCTGAGTTGATATAGCCATGTCCGTCGGTCGAGCCGAAGTTAGCTTTCCTCTATTTTTTTTTTGGTTTATTGCAACACGAGAAGCTTGGGTGCTTCCATTATGCAACATACAAAAAATGGCAAATTTAGAATCACATGGAAATGGATAGCAGAATGAAAGAAGAGATGAGATAGAAGTTGACTTGGCTATGTTTTATCTCGAGTTATTTTCGCGTGCAAATCAGACGGCGTTTGTGGCAGGCGCTCTGGGAGACCTTGCATGTCTGGAAAAAAATTAAGTAAATGATTTATTTAGACACACAACTAACTGCTACTCACCTGGAGTCGATAGCGATTCTTTTTCTCTTCGCATTGTTTTGCCCAGGCTCGAGCGGAATTCCTGATTAGGTCATTCGGTATCAGGCCGACATGTCTACGTCTTTAGGAACGGATAAAATGTAGGTATCCATTGCTTGCAACAGGGCCTGGTTTGCTGGATTGCTTGCTTTTCGACATGTTTTTTGAAGAAACGTCCATGGCTTATTTACTGAATTGATATGTGAAAGCGCTTATATGTAAGTACCGCTGGAATTTGGTAAAATTAAAGTAATTTCAGAAATTTCAGAGTTTAAGAGCAATTATATAAAAATCCAAAATTTTTCGAACTAAAACCCATTTTTCAACAGATGAACATCTGATTTCGACCAAATTTCGTGAACCTTTTTGAAAACATATCAAATTAACAATCGCCGAGCTTAAGAATAATTAAATTAAAATCAAAAATGTTTTTTTCACTAAAACTCATTTTCTTACGATATAGTCATCCGATTTCGACCAAATTTGGCGAATCTATTTGGAATAGTGCAATCAAAAGAGGACTGTGAAAAATTTCAGCTCAATAGCTTTAAAGCTGAAAGACTAGTTTGCGTAGAAGCAGACAGAACATTAATACCCTTTGTTGTATTGGTTTTTAATTGATAAAAAGTTGTGGCTATGTCCTGCGTCGTCTACTTTTCTAGGCACTATCGCTTAAAGCAGTCAAAATTGAGAGGCAGCACAAATTTTATCTTTAATACTCATTGCTCCATGGCGCAATCGTTCAATCTAAATATCCTAGTCTGTGTCTATGGTACGAGATCGGATTTTGGAAAATTCTGTTCCAAGATGTTCACTCAGCTGGCGCCGCGCACCATAGAAAAACTAACATAGAAACACATTTTGCTGCGTCGACAACTTTTCACTCAGACATTTGTCAGCTGTTCGCTGTCATTTTGGCTCTTTGAGTTTTTTTTTGACTCTCTGAGTTATTTTTTTGACTATGTCCATCTCCCTCTAACCACCGTGTTTTCCTATGTCGACAATAATTTTGAGTAACAGATTTTGTTGTCACTATTGAAGTATCTCCTTGCCACAATGGCGTTAACATCACTCAAAAAAGAGCGGCGTTTCAAAGTGTGTTTCTATGTTAGTTTTTCTATGCGCGCACTGAATGAAGCTCCGCCTGCTAAGGCACTTCTTTTATAGGCGGCTGGCTCTGTTGCCAGCGGCAGCGGCCGCAGCTGGTCGTGACAGCGCGGGCTATCGATAACGATGGCGTGCGCGATTAGCTGGTCGCCTATCGTTTGATGGCGCGAGCAATCTTCGTTTGAAAATGCGCGCATGATTTGAATATGAACGTAGGTGGCAGTGTGGCGCTTCTGGCGCATGTTGGCGCGCGCAATCTAAGTCCGAAAGTGAGAGCGTGATATGAATTTGATTAATATGAACTTAGATGGCGTTGTGGCGCTTTCTGAAATCTTTATAAACTTAACACTTATTTCTAACAACTAGGCGCAAAATAATAATCATATAAGACCCCAATTTCAAAAATGAAATAACACCCCATAACAAAATCGCGCTATATTTTTTTTGTTTTAATTTTGATTATTTCACAATGTTATAGATAGTTTATTTTACTAAAAATCTAAATTTAAAAATAATTACAAATTCTTTTTTTAATGCATTGAAAAAAAGCAATAGAATGAACAAAAAAAAAGCAAAAACAAAATTGGGGTGTTTGTTACGGACTGATATTGTATTAAAAAAATAAATATATACAAACAAAACAAACTCACGAGTCATCACTATGGTTAGAGATGCGCAATGGATGGATTTCGATATATCGGTAGATCGGTGTAGCGATGGCTTGGGGAAGGTCGTGAGTCATGGGGAAATAAGGGGTCTAATAGTTCCTGTGGGGGTAGAGAATTTCCCAACTTTTCAATTAGGCGGTTCACAGGGAGTCCGGAACTGAGGTCGAAACCCAAGGAAAGAGGAGATCAAGAAGCAGTCGCTTTCAAGGGCATTCAAAGTCGAGAGGAAGAAATCGAAGAAAAATTTAAATTAAGCGCAATATATATATCGGTATCCAGCGGCTAAATCTCCACAAAAGCAAATCTTAAATTTAAAAGTGAACGATTTCCCGGCTCGGTGAGAAAGTTAATGGAAGCGAAGATGTGCAAGTTATAATTAATTGTGTTTGTGCAGGTGTAGCCGGTAGTAATCGAGACGAGGAAGACCAGGCAGGCAACAGAGACGACAGGTCACCGGGGGAAGGATTGGCCACCACCTCCAGGTGGCCCAGGTTTTTATACCCTCTATTTTATTTTATATGCATAAATATAAAAAGAGAATCAGCAGTGGTGAAAAGGCTGTCGGGTCTTCAGCTATAATACATAGCAGGCTGCAGGAGGATCGCTTTAGAAGACAGAAATGCATGCCCATTGAAAAAAAGAAGAAATACCTCAGAACCATATATTTAAACACATTCATTTAACTTTCAAATTAACTATTTATTTAATATGCGCAAATCTTTAAATATTACATAGCTATAAGTATTTATCAACTATTTATTTATTTATTTATTATTTATGTACTTACCGTGTATACGTCCCTGTGGTACCCAGGTTAGGAATTGTGAAGATGTGTGTAGCTGTTAAGATTTTGTTTAAATATATATATGTTTGAAAGTGATAAGAGAACCATGATGGGTTAGAGAATTTAGAATGGGGTGAGGAGGACTGAACATAAGGCGGAAGTGAGGTGATTAGGGAGTTGGTCGACAACCATGTGGCAGCCAACTAATGGTAGGGAGGGCGACGCCACGGGCGAAGTATAACATCTACTCGCCCAAATAGATCCGGAGCAGAAACAAAGGGAAGTGACCGTAGAAAATTCCTAAAGAAAGAAATAAAATATAAATTTTTTGTTATCCGATTGTCCATATATCGGGGTCGTGCTCACCCCTGAGCCAGCCGTTAGCTAGCCGGCAACCGATAGATGGACTCAGAAAAAAAGTCGGTTCATAACAAATGGCGCCCAATCGGAAAATATTCGGAAAATCTTCAGAGCCAAGAATAGTCACAAATGTACAAAATTTAGTTACCGGTACGGGGAAGCCAATAGGCCCAAGTAACTCAAGTCAGCTAGGTTTTCTGGTCCGTGAGAAGGATTGACTAATCCTCCATAGACGCCACAAGATGAGCTGAAGACGAGCGGAGGGTAATAGTGACCCCTGATAGAAATCCTGTTAGCCGTGGAATCACACGAGCTGGTCCCAGAGCGGAGTGTTGTACAAATCCGCTGCTGCGCTGCCGTGAGTGATGAATTCTATGGAAGGAAAAGGGTGTGAATTAGGAAAATTACAAAAATAAACAACAATATGGAAGTAATTAAATAGATATATAATAAACCAAATAATAAATGCTGATTTTGAGCTGACTGTGGGCCTGTGACAAAATCCAGCGAGGATAGCACACGATGCCCAGTCGCAGCAGCATTTAATCCTGTTTTTTTTTAAGCCATAGACCAAACTGTGAAAGGCAAGGGTATCGTTTCAGCAGAGAGGATGAAAGAGTTGAAAAAAATGTCTTATGTTAATGTTTGCCTCACCCCAAAAGGTTATGAATTTGAAAGATAAAGGAAGCTTAAGAAACAAGCAAAACAAAAAAACCACAAAAAAAAAAAAAACTCAGATATATAAAACACGAAAACCAAAAATCATAAAGTTAAGATAAATGGTAAAAATAAAAAAAGGATTTAAGCAAGAAAAGATAGAGAAGATAATAGAACAGTATAAAACCTCAGGGAGAGTATTAACAATTAGAGAGGGAATGAACGAGAGCCAGGGAGATAGGAAATCAGCGGAAAGGAAAATAAAACGGGGAGTTGAATTTCTTAGGAACAGGGGAGTAGAGATTTTAGGCCCAATGACTCGGTCACAATCCGCCAAGTCAACGGCGAATCCCGAACCGAATGCGCAAGATCTCTCGCTGATGGACACATCACAGCTAGGAGCAGTTGGCGTCAGCAACAACATTACAACAAACATGGGAGCTGTGCCAAAACAGCGACTCTCATCAGCAATGGATCCAAGAGATGGCTCGACTAGTCAGCTAGGAAGGGAACATGAAAGAGGAGCTGAAATTCCAAGTGAATTAAAGTCGGCTATAAATGTAGCCTTGCTACAGGCACAGGAAACGTATAGAAGTTCACTATCAGGCCAGCTGACCAATTTTCAGGCCGAGATTCGTAGAGAAATGCTAGATTTTATGATGGATATCCAACAAATCGTGCAGGAAGTACGAGCACCTGCTCCACAACAGCAGTGTCTACCAAACATGTCAAAACCACCGCCAGCCATACCACCCGCAACAGCCACAACACAGTCCGGCCAAGCAATGCAGCCACCTCAGACTTTATTCACAGCCACGGCGAGTTTGCCTCCGATGCATTATCCCCCACCTCCCATTGGAGGGACTACATCAGCTCCACGAGGTCAATGGACAGACAATTGAGCATTGGAAGCGGAACAAATTGAACGGGCAGAGCGTATGCTAAGGCAGCATGCGAACATGCGTGCGACTGGGGCAGAAGGAGGAAACACAGGTCAAGGGACGACTAGAGGGCCAGGAACTCGGACAGATCCAAACCAAATTCGTAGATGGGGTATCTGTTTTGAAGGGAGCCTGAAGGGAATGCCTGTAAGCGAGTTTATATTCCGCATAGAACATATGCAAAAGGCTTACCAAGTTCCATGGGAAGATGTGGTCAGGGATTTCCATATGCTGATAGAAGGACAAGCACGTGATTGGTTCTGGACACACGTGAGAACGGCAACGATCCTCGACTGGCCACACTTACGATTCTGTCTTCAACAGCACTTTCAGAGTCGCAGGTCCAGTTTTGAACAGGAACAGGAGTTGAGAGAACGAAAACAACGTCCAGGCGAAAGCGTGGATGAATATATCCAGGAGATGTTGGCTCTGCGATCACGATTAAGTTCGTATTTCTCTGATCATGACCTGATTAAAACAATAAAGGTCAACATAAAGGACAGTATATCGCGCGTAATCTACCCGATGACGATTACCAACCTGGAGAAGTTGCGAGATGAATGCCACGATGCGGAAAAATGGGTAGCGAATCGATGGAGTAGAGCGCCAGGGGCACCACAGCAGGGAAGGCCAGTTCGTCATCACGTCCAGGAGGTTTTTTTTTCCTGATCCTGAAATGGTGACAGATGAAGGCCAAGAAGAGGCAGTGGAAGCAATCTATCGACCTCGAGAAGGTGTTGGCGTTTTGACATGCTGGAATTGTTTGCAACCAGGGCATACCTATTGGGATTGCGAAGCCAAAGTGAGGAACATCTTCTGCTATAAATGTGGTCTCGCTGGAGTAGTGTTGCCGAAATGTCCGAAATGCCAGGAAAACCGCAAACGGAGCAAGACACAGACGGAGGAGTCGCGCTCCAAAATGCCATCACCAGGCCATTGAATACCTCCAATAATTCGACACTAGATGTAAGCAAGCTGCATGAAATAAAACCAACAATAAATATAAGTATAATAAAGGCAAATAGATCAAAAATTAGTCCTGTTAAATGGTCACAGCGAAAACCCCTAGAGATACGTCAAGCAGCATACGAAGAAGCCCGTGAACGGATATTCGATCATCCACCATCAGCCGTAGGTATCTCTCCAGGAGTCAAAAGAGCACGCAAGCGGTTCCAGCAGCGACAAACCGAACGTCGAGCAGTTTGCGAGGCAATCCGATCTGCGAGCAAGGGCGATGATAGGTCATTTGCGAAGGTTATGCTGCAAGGCCACGAAATGTCCGGACTGTTAGACACGGGTGCATCAGTCAGCCTGCTAGGTAATGGTGGCCTGCAAATAGTAGAGCAATTAGGGTTGCAGATACAAAAAACCAAGTCCACAGTGCAGTCCGCAGGTGGGACACAACACTGTATACTGGGACGAATACAGGTGATGGTGACCTACGAAAAACAAACTCACCCATTAACGGTGTATCTTTGTCCATCCCTCAAACAAAAATTGTATCTCGGGGTGGATTTTTGGCGTAAATTTGGATTGGCTCCGGACATAATAGGCGTAGAGGAGATGGAATACGTCGATTCGGAATTCAAAACCAAGAGCGAACCGATCGTGGCTCATGAGCTCAGCGCGACGCAACAGCAACAACTAAAGGCGGCAGTAGAAGGGTTCCTGGCGTATGAAGATTGCGGATTGGGACACACAACGATGGAGAAGCACACCATACAGCTCGTTGAGGACGCAGTTCCAATCAAGGAACGGTTCTATCCGGTGTCGCCAGCAATGCAACAGTTGCTTTTTGCAGAAGTGGATGAAATGCTCAGGTTGGGAGTCATTGAGCCGAGTGATAGCCCGTGGAATAACCGCACGACGCTAGTCCGTAAGCCTGGGAAGAATCGCTTGTGTTTAGATGCACGAAAATTGAACAAGATGACGGTCAAAGACGCATATCCCCTACAAAATATAGAATCGATTTTAAGTAGAGTGGATGATACTATTTATATCAGCAGCGTGGACCTGAAACATGCATTTTGGCAAGTGGAGCTGGACATGAAAAGCAGGGAATATACGGCCTTTACCATCCCGGGTAGACCATTATACCAGTTTAGGATGATGCCTTTCGGACTATGCAACGCAGCGCAGAGACTTTGTCGGCTGATGGACCGAGTAATCCCGCAACACTTGAGGAATCGCGTTTTCACATATTTGGATGACCTTTTGATTATCTCAAGAACATTTGATGAGCACTGCAAGCTATTGAAAGAGGTCAGCGATTGTCTGCAAAAAGCGAACCTTACAATTGGGTTGCAAAAGTCCAAGTTCTGTTTTAAGTACTTGCGCTATTTAGGGTATATCATTGGAGACGGAGCCCTTAGAACAGACCCGGGAAAAGTGGAGGCAATCCTAAAGATCTCTCTGCCAAAAACGACACGCCAACTGCGCAGCTTCTTGGGTACTGCCGGCTGGTATCGCCGGTTCGTGAGAAACTTCTCAGGGTTAACTGCACCCTTAACAGACTGCTTAAAAGCAAAAAGCAAATTTGTGCTGTCGGAGGATGCGATAATGGCGTTTGAAGAGCTGAAGAAGGCGCTCACGTGTGCACCAGTATTGGCTCACCCTGATTTTAGGAAGCATTTCTACATCCAGTGTGATGCTAGCCATATTGGGGTAGGGGCTGTCCTTTTTCAACACGACGATGAAGGAAACGAAAGACCAATCGCTTTCTTTTCGGCCAAATTGCGCGGGGCGCAGCTGAATTATAGTGTGACCGAAAAAGAGTGTCTTGCGGCTATCAAAGCCATTGAACGTTTTCGTCCGTATGTGGAGCTAATGCCGTTCACGGTCATAACAGACCACGCGAGCTTACAATGGTTGAGAACGTTAAAGGATCTAAACGGCAGGCTAGCGCGATGGTCACTAGCTATACAAGCGTTAGATTTTAACGTTGAGCATCGCAAAGGGAAAGACAACGTGGTTGCTGATATGCTGTCGCGTCCGTTCGAAGCCGAGGAGCTGAACATGCTCGAGTTTGAAACCACCGAGTTCGAGAGTGAGGAGTACCTGGAGCGCTTAAAGCTGGTTGAAGATCAGAAAGACAAGTTCCCGGATCTGAGAGTGGAAAATGGACTGTTGTTCAAACGAATGCAGTTTGCGCGTGAGGATATGGAAGAGTTCCTATGGAAGTTATGGATCCCAGAGGCGATAACCAGTACTCTCGTGCAACAGGCCCATGAAGGGGAGAAGCGAATGCATGGCGGCGTGGCCAAGACTCTTGCACGGTTGAAGCAGTTCTATTACTGGCCAAGGATGACGGTGCAGGTTCGCGAGTACGTGCTAAGTTGCGATACCTGTAAGGAGACCAAGCACAGTACCCAAATATCGAGACCTCGGATGGGTAACGAAGTATGCACGGATAGACCGATGCAAAAATTGTACCTGGATTTCCTAGGAAAGTATCCTCGATCGCGGCAGGGAAACACCTACATTTTCATCGCGTTAGACCATCTGACGAAATTTGTATGGCTCAGAGCATTGCCAAAGGCGACGGCGATCGCTGTGGGAAAAATATTAAGAGATGATATTTTTTCTCAATTTGGGGTTCCAGAGGTGATACATACGGATAATGGGAGGCAGTTCGTCTCACAGGAGTTTATAGCGCTGATGCAACACCTCGGCATATCGCACATCAAAACCGCGAACTATGCCCCACAAGCAAACGCTTCTGAACGCGTGAATCAGTCGGTGCTGGCGGCAATTCGTACCCATGTCAGCGAAGACCACTCAACATGGGATGAGAAGCTGTATGAAATCCAGGCAGCACTATGCAGCGCTTTTCATGCAGGAACCGGTGTGTCACCCTACTTCGCCATGTTCGGACAACACATGTTTCTGCACGGCAACGACTACCAGCTGGCCCGCAAATTGGGTGCAATGAACGACACAGCCTTAGCGCCACTGACCCACTCGGAAAAGCAGGAAGTGTACAGAGCGCGCGTCCAGGAGTCACTGCATCAAGCCTACGAGAGAGCGGAGAAGCGGTACAACTTAAAATCGCGGTCAATCAAATACTCACCTGGTCAAGAAGTATACAAAAGGAACTTCGTGCTCAGCGATTTCCAGAAAAACATCAATGCCAAATTCTGTCGGAAATTCGTCAAGTGCCGCGTCGTAAAAGCTATTGGGAACAGCCTTTATCAACTGGAGACGTTACAAGGGAATCCACTAGGAATTTTCCACGCCAAGGACCTGAAGCAGTGAAAGAGAAAGAAGTAGTGCCCGGCTAACACGAACGGAGGTACAAAAAAAGCCTTAATCTCAGGGTGTGGGCGATAGCCTACGTTGGCGCCTCGAGAGTATACAGGTCAGTCCTATTTCACTCCTGTTTATCCGACGAGTCCGGTGAAACCGTAGTGTGCTGTTACGGACTGATATTGTATTAAAAAAATAAATATATACAAACAAAACAAACTCACGAGTCATCACTATGGTTAGAGATGCGCAATGGATGGATTTCGATATATCGGTAGATCGGTGTAGCGATGGCTTGGGGAAGGTCGTGAGTCATGGGGAAATAAGGGGTCTAATAGTTCCTGTGGGGGTAGAGAATTTCCCAACTTTTCAATTAGGCGGTTCACAGGGAGTCCGGAACTGAGGTCGAAACCCAAGGAAAGAGGAGATCAAGAAGCAGTCGCTTTCAAGGGCATTCAAAGTCGAGAGGAAGAAATCGAAGAAAAATTTAAATTAAGCGCAATATATATATCGGTATCCAGCGGCTAAATCTCCACAAAAGCAAATCTTAAATTTAAAAGTGAACGATTTCCCGGCTCGGTGAGAAAGTTAATGGAAGCGAAGATGTGCAAGTTATAATTAATTGTGTTTGTGCAGGTGTAGCCGGTAGTAATCGAGACGAGGAAGACCAGGCAGGCAACAGAGACGACAGGTCACCGGGGGAAGGATTGGCCACCACCTCCAGGTGGCCCAGGTTTTTATACCCTCTATTTTATTTTATATGCATAAATATAAAAAGAGAATCAGCAGTGGTGAAAAGGCTGTCGGGTCTTCAGCTATAATACATAGCAGGCTGCAGGAGGATCGCTTTAGAAGACAGAAATGCATGCCCATTGAAAAAAAGAAGAAATACCTCAGAACCATATATTTAAACACATTCATTTAACTTTCAAATTAACTATTTATTTAATATGCGCAAATCTTTAAATATTACATAGCTATAAGTATTTATCAACTATTTATTTATTTATTTATTATTTATGTACTTACCGTGTATACGTCCCTGTGGTACCCAGGTTAGGAATTGTGAAGATGTGTGTAGCTGTTAAGATTTTGTTTAAATATATATATGTTTGAAAGTGATAAGAGAACCATGATGGGTTAGAGAATTTAGAATGGGGTGAGGAGGACTGAACATAAGGCGGAAGTGAGGTGATTAGGGAGTTGGTCGACAACCATGTGGCAGCCAACTAATGGTAGGGAGGGCGACGCCACGGGCGAAGTATAACATCTACTCGCCCAAATAGATCCGGAGCAGAAACAAAGGGAAGTGACCGTAGAAAATTCCTAAAGAAAGAAATAAAATATAAATTTTTTGTTATCCGATTGTCCATATATCGGGGTCGTGCTCACCCCTGAGCCAGCCGTTAGCTAGCCGGCAACCGATAGATGGACTCAGAAAAAAAGTCGGTTCATAACATGTTATTTCATTGGGGACTTATTGCCTGCAGCCATCTACTCAACATATAAAAGAGTTTGTCCTGACTGATTCACTGATAGGCAGTGTATTAATATTTGTATCGATTCAGCAGATGGGCGAAACGATGGAACATAGAGGTTAACCTAGCTACATGTGTCAGTGTAACTTATACACTCAGTCATGATGAGTGTCCAGGCGTATTCTTTAACAATCAGCTATTACGTCACTTATCTGGACATATGTAAATGCTTGGGAAGATATCTGGACAAGCGACTTACATTAGGAACCCATATCAACGCGCTTGTAAGGTCAATATATGGCAGAGTAAAGAAAGTGGGATGGCTTCTCTCTAGCAGAAACAAGCTGTCACTCCGAAATAAGGTGCATATATACAAAGCTATCATAGCACCTGCCTGGAGATATGGGATCCAAGTATATGGAATAGCTGCGAAATCCCATTAGAGAAAGCTCTGTGTCCTTCAGTCAAGGTGTCTGCGCAGACTATCGGGAGCGCACTGGTATATGTGCACAAAAAATCTGGAGAATGACCTCAGTGTGCCCAAGACTGGTGACATAATCAATAAACAGGCAGGTGATTACGTGGAGAGACTAAGAAGTCACCCCAACACACTAGCCAGAAGACTCGTGCGCAGAGGAAAGAAAGCAGGAAGTAGAGTAAGACGACGCCTCAAAAAACTTTTCCCTAGGAAACTTCCCAACTGACAAATATACTAACTTAGCAACAACCTCCCATTCAATAAACTTGACAGCAAATATATTTTATATCATCAAAAGCGCGATGGGTTTTTTGCTAGTACTTTATATGGTCGGAAATGATTCTTTCTGCCTGTTAGAAAAATTGGCACGACTTTAGTATGCCCTCTTTACTCTACGAGGAACGGGTATAAACATGTTTTTTTTTGCGTGTTCCCCTTTATTTTCTTAATTATTTTCCATTGCTTTTCGCTGATTGTCTGTTCCGGTCTCATTTCGCAGTTTAGTTTCCAAAAGCACGGGTGCTGCATCCATGTGATTAGAAGGGACGTTTGCATGTTATGCATCTTATGCTGCGGGCCAGCACACTCGCCAATTTGGAAGGCCAGCCGTGGCAACCCGAACAATGGGAGAACCTGGCCAACGTCGACGACTGGCACCAATCCGCCGCATGGCGGCAATGTCCCTGTCCCCTCAGCGCTGGATAAGGCTGCCAGTGCCCCAAATCCCCGGGTTGTCATGAAGAATGCGTAATTCAATAAAAAAATTATATCCAACTCATGAAAAATGAAAATATGTAAATAAAAAATAAATTTAACTGCCCGGTTTTTTCTCATAACTTGAGCATCGTCCGAAAGATGCTTGATATTTAAAAATTACAAGAAGGCCGCCAGTTCATCAGTCGGAACCAGTCATGGAACTAGTTATAAAAGCAGTGCTTGTTAAGTTATAGCCTATTCACATTGGGCCAACATCCACCATCCATTGGCTGGATGCGCCGTAATGTGCGTAAAAATAGCGACGGATTTTTAGCGACGATTTGGAACGATGGAAGCTGGAACACTGGGGCAATTTTTATTTTTAAATTTTCACGTTAAGTAAATGATTAATTTAACAACTGTAAATGCAGAAATGTTAAGAAAGACGTAAACTATCGTTTTAATTGGGCGGCAAATATCTCAACTCTCAGCTCGCGTAGGGCAATGCACGATATACCAGCATATTCGCCATGGTTTTGGCTGGCTTTCAGTGAAGGACTTATCAAAATCATGTGGAGCGTTTTCGAGATATCTTCATTTTTGTGAGACCACGTATGTTGCTCGCCATACAGAAAGCACCTGTTTAGCGTAGGCTTGCAAATATCTCGACTTACAGCTCGCGTAGTGCAATGCACGGTATACCTGTGAATTCGTCATGTTTTTGGCTGTCTTTCAGTGAAAGACTCATCAAAATCATGTGGAGCGTTTGGTAGAAAAGTGATGATTTGTAGACACACTAAAGGCACTAATTCAAACAGAATTCAGCCCGCGCCAGAAATGGAGCCAGCTGAGTATGGGAACCAGTTCATATTCTTATCGATATGCGATATTTTTTATATTGGCCGCGAATGGTCAGCCTAATTCATCGCTATCTATTTAGCGCAATTTTGGGCTCGCGTAGCCATATATGCGGTATGCAGGATTAATCTACAATTAATTCCGCATTTTTTTCCGCCCCCACTCATTAAAATCATGTGGAGGGTTTTTCTAAAAAATGCATTTTTGTCTCAGGCCAAATTTTGGACAGCTCTGGCAGCGCCGGCTAACAGTTAAATTGGCCGCGAATGGTTTGCCTAATTCATCGCTATCTAAATAGCTCGATTTTGGGATCGCGTAGCCATATATGCGGTATGCAGGATTAATCTACAATTAATTCCCCATATTTTCCGCACCCACAGGTTTTGTGCAGTCGGCCGCAGCAGAGGTCCTATGCACACGCTGCCTCGTGTGCATTGGAACGTCGCGACGCGCCCATCTCTGATTTAAATCGTCGCTGTCTTATAACGCCGCTAGCTTAAAATCGTCGCTATCTAAATAGCGCAATATTGGGCTCGCGTAGCCATATATGCGGTATGCAGGATTAATGTACAATTAATTCCCCATTTTTTCCGCCCCCACTCATCAAAATCATGTGGAGGGTTTTTCCAAAATATGCATTTAAGTGTCAGGGCAAATTTTGGCCAGCTCTGGCAGCTCCACCGTCCATTTAAATTGTCCGCGAACGGTCCAGTGTGACCACATTTACCGATTCCGTTATGTATGTGTGAATAAGGGCACACTTATGTGCTAAATTTCTAAGGAAACTCAAACAAGGAAACTAAACTTTTAAATAAAAGACTAATCAACAAAGAAAATAAATATTTTCAAACAAAAAACAATTGATTGAGTGTGTGAAAGCCTCAATCAAGTCAAACGAGAAGGCCAAGCTAACTTCGTCAGTGCCGAAGTTTTTATACCCTTGCAAATGCTGTTTTTGAAATGTCAGAGTTTAAGAACGCTTACATAAAAATCTAACAATTTTTTAACTAAAATCCATTTTCCTACAGGTAAACATCTGATTTCGACCAAATTTCACGAATCTTTTTGAAAACATATCAAATAACCAATCGCGGAGTTTAAGAAAGATAAAATTTAAAACAGAAAAGTTTTTCTCACTAAGACTCATTTTGCGACCGATCGGTCCTGTGGCAACAATAAGATATAGTCACCCGATGTCGATCAACTTTTTCAAATTAGTTTAATATTAAGAATCACCGACTTTAAGAACTATTTATTTGAAAACAAAAAAGTTTTTTTCACCAAGACCCATTTTCCGACCTATTCCTATGACAGCAATAAGATATAGTCATCTGATTTTGACAAAAATTTGCAAATCTGTTTGAAAGCATATAATATTTATTATCGCCGAGTTTTATGACGCTAGCATTGAAAACAAAAAAGTTTTTCTTACTAAGACCCATTTTCCGACCAATTGTTCCTATCACAGCTATAAGATATAGTCATCCGATCTTGACCAAAATTTGCAAATCTGTTTGAAAGCAGATAATATTAACAATGGCCGTGTTTAAGGCAGCTAACATTGAAAACAAAAAAGTTTTTCTCACTAAGACCCATTTTCCGACCAATTGTTCCTATGGCAGCTATAAGATATAGTCATCCGATCCGGTCGGTTCCGACACATTAGTAGCGTGCAGTAAAAAGAAGACTCTGTGCAACTCTCAGCTCGATAGCTTTAAAACTGAGAGACGAGTGGGCGTGGAAACAGACGGACAGACAGACGGACGGAAAAAGCTCAATCGACTCAGCTCGTCGCCCTGATCAAGAATATATATAGTTTATAGGGTCGGAAATGAATATTTCTATGCGTTGCAAACTTCTGGGCAAAATTATAATACCCTTTGAAGTGATCGGTGTAAAAAAATATTTAAGAAAACCACAAAATTCACAAAAATTTAAGAACAAAGTAAATTATTAGTCAACAATTTAAGATGGCATCGAAAAAAACATACAATTTGAATAAAAAGTAAGTAGCACACTCCCTCAACTCCCTCCCTCATATGTACAGTGAACACAAAAATTATACGAATCTTATAAACTTTTCGCAAAGACACTACACATATATAGATAGCGCATATCATAAAAACTTTTGAATTTTTTTTTGGGATCCAATGTCAGCTACCAAGAATCTATAAATCTTTGCTTTTTGTTTAATAAGTCTCCGAGCAATTGTTGAGTAAACTGTACAAAATTTATTCCCATTAAAA
>JBAMBO010001569.1:0-35445 GCA_037044535.1 Lordiphosa magnipectinata
CTTGTTTTTGAGACTTCTAAGCTCATGTCAAGGTTTTTCAATCTTGTTTTCATAACTAGACTGCAAGATTCTCAAAATACAAAATGTTCAATCTTAATTTTAGATTGACTTTTTTTCTCAGTGTACACTCAAAAAAACCATGAACCAAAGTCACCCTGAAAATTAGGAAATCGGCTATAATTTCCAGCCTAAAATGTTTCTTTCTAAGTATTAGGAAATTTGTTTCTTAATATTAGTCAAAGTGTTTGTTTAGCCGGCTCAAGGTCAACGGTTGATTATAATTCAATAATCAATACAAATCAGCAACAAAGATTTATTACATTTGAATAGCAATTGGATTGTCGGTCGAAGGTCCTCTCATCAGCACTGTTTTACTTTCACACGAAATGCAAGTTTCTTAATTTTATAAAAATCTTTTCTAAAGTATTATGCACGTTTTTCTAGACCAAAATACAAGAAACCTTGAATATAAGAACTCAATTTACGATTCGGTTACACAATAATCCATTTGATTACCCGTTTCAAAGCAAATTAAAATAAAATTTCTTATGATTTGATCTTAGTATTAGAATTGCGTTACAAACTTTTGCGTTTTATTTGTTGCTTAATGGATTCTCTAGTAATATTATATCAGAAATTAGTCGTTCGACACTTATTGCTAAACTACTTATACTACTTTCAATAATTCATACAGTTGTGGGTATTTATAGGAATTTTCTTTCAAACCATTTCAGAATATCGGTACTAGAACTCAATCTCTTAACATTAAGAAACGCATTTAATAAAACGCTTGTACATTTTCTTCATTCAACAGACTTTTTTTTTCCATTTGGCACGGTGCTTGTTAGCTATTTATATATACATCAACTTCGTCTATTTCAGCTGACACACTTGTTTTTAAACACTTGTTAATATCAGCTAGTTCTTCAAATTAATTATTCAATTCCGTTTTCGATTCGTTTTCCAAAATTGTTTACCACTTTCAATGTCTTGATAGAGAAACGCTTAAGCCAGTGGTTCCTTTGTGCTAGTGGCTAAACTGAAGCAATACCACTGTTGCACTCAGCTAAGTGTTAAGAGTATTTATTAAAGCGCTTGATGATTAGATGACAATGCAGGAGTTGGTAAATAGAAGACGCATCTATAAGAGGTGTAGACTAAAATCCGCGAAATCTGGCAACTTTGTATTTGAATACTTAAGAAAGCGCAGGCGTTGGTAAATAAGAGGCGAGAACAGTCCAAAATTTTGCAAAATTGATCAATTACAAAACAAAAAATCGAGAAACTTCAAATTTTCTCATTTTCTTCATATGTATTGAGCTCTACTCCGCCTTAAACTGGCTGGTTGAAACCGAATTTAAGAGTCATTTCTGGAAAATTAAAACTTTTACATATTCCGATTGAACGAACTCAGGATATAAATATCTGTGGCAATAAGGAATAACAGCAGAAGTGTGTTTTCCTAATTAACAGGAAAGAAATTATAAACTTTAAATAAATTAGTGGAAAAAAGTGATTGGTCGCAGAGTGGAAAATTTCTACAGATTGGAAGCGTAATTACTTTAAGTACACACCTGATCATATTAATATGTACACACATCAACTCTGACTTTAAGGTAACAGATTGTTATTCATTGTTTCAAACTTAAAATTTGTTCTCATTGGTTCTTAAACTATTTGTTTTTAATAAAATAAACTTAATTGTAACATAGAATAATAATATAATATAAAAGAGATTATTTTATGTTTCAGATACGTTTTCAGTGTGATCATAATACTAGGTACACTTCATGTGTTGGTAAGAAACAAAATTTTAATTTCCATTTTGTGTTCTTTTTAGGTAAATTAGTATTTCCTAACTTAGTATCCAGTGTATCCTCCCTCCATTTTTGGCCACTACTGCTGATTCTTTTTGGCATACTTTTAATAATTCCTTTCCATTAGGGCGTTCGAACATTCCTTTCACAGTCATTCCAAAACAAATTAATCTTGGTTTCATCGCTCCATAAATATGTTTCTCCATTTTTCTCCCCTGTGCATCCTACCCAGTCTTTGTGGTCCCTTGCAAAAAGTTTGCCTAATGGTGATATTTTTTTTGCGCATAAGTGGGACTTTTCTGGCAATTCTTCCTGGTAGGTTGGCATCTTGTAGTCGTCTTTGGATAGTTGGAGCACTAACTGAATTCCCAATTTCGGCTGCAATAGCCTTCCATGACTTAAATGGGTCCTTTTTGCTCAAAGTTACTATGTAGTGGTCAAGGGTTTCTGTTGTTTTTTGTGGCCTTCCACGGGATTCCTGTCTGGGTTTTCTTTCTAATGCATTTTTAACAAAATTATGAGACCTGTTCATTAATTTGGCGATGGCTCGTAAAGATTTACCTTCTTTTCTCAGACTAAGAACCAATCGAGCTTCTTCTTTAGTACAATGAGAATTTCGACCCATTTTTTCTGAAAAAAATAATTATTTAATTCTCTGTATTGACAGGAGCTATACTTAATTTACCTTTAGATACCAAAAGATCACTGATTACAAAATTATTCACTTGATACTTGTGAGAAACGGAGACTGTACCTATTATTATGATCAGGCGAAATGTGTGGTGGACTCGCAATTTATAGAAAAGCTTTGATATACGGAGCAGTCCCTCTTTCAACTCTTTGTCACAGTGTGGCCAGACATTGACAACAACAAAAAACCAAAAATTAAAAAGTTGTCAACACTAAAAGAACGAAAAAACCATCTATAATTTAAAAATTCCGGTGTGTACCTATTAATATGTGTATATAGTTTTTTTTGTTAATAAATCAAGTTGTTATTTAAGCATTTTAACGTACAGACCAAAACATTTTACCGTTATATCTCTGTAACCACTTATCCGACATAATATAGAATTGATACCTAGGAAGCCGTTGGTATTCAAATCTCAATTTTGACATAACTTGAGTTGTGCTGTTATTCCTTATTGCCAAATATTATATATGTTTAATATGTACATACATTGTTATTACACAAGTAAAGTGACACTTTTTTTTGCATGCTTACCGCAAATTCTTTAATTCACAGAGAGCTCATTCTAGAGCAATGTATTAAAACATTTATTAAGTTCTAAAGAAGGCGAGGCTTTAATGAGGCGCAATCGAAAAATCAGCAGTCCCAGACAAAGAAATGAGAGCTTTATCGCTAGTTAATTCAATTTGCCAAGCTCATTGAATGAAATTTTGACGACGTGTCTGCTACTACTGAATGTATGCATGATGGGCACGTTTCTTAGCAATGAGAGTGTGATTTGGTAGATAGTCACGATTAGTGTACTTGAATTTTGGTGACTTCCACAGGCGATAGTTAAATATTAAAAATATTTCTTGTTTCTTAATAATTAATAATTTGAAAATCCAAAATGGAACTGGTTTCGATTATGGTTCGGTTTCGGTTATACCCGTTAAAAGTAAGGGTTTTTATTTCGTTGGGATACGCTGGTTGTGATACCACATAACCACTTACATTACTTTTGAACAGTGAAGTGAGGGTCGAGGTTCTTAAATCGAAGAAGATTTGAGATTATATTTCATGGTTGATACCAGGGCCGCACTCTGAAAGAGCAAAGAGCTCTTTCATGCGCCATATTAGCTTGCTTCCTGTTACTACCCATAACAGAGGTGAAAGCACACCTCCCTGAGGAGTGCCCCTATTCACACATCTTCATGTTTAGATATTCCCTAGATGTGTATTAACTGTTTTAATGGTCAGCAAGAATCGAAAAACTCTCTCTCTAAAGGTGTCCCTACTTTCAGATCTGTCAAAACAGATGTGATTCGCCGGGAAGAAAGTTATTAAAAGCTTCTTCGATATAAAGCAGGTGGGCCCGAGCCCATGCCGCCAGACACGCACTGGTTGTTGTTTTGCGAAAAGTAATTGCCTGGGCGTATACAGTCCACGCGCGCCATAAGTCGACATAAAGCAACAACATTTTCATACGCTTGCTCTCCTCTCTTTCTTTCCGAGCGAAGGTTTTGTTGTTGAAGCGTGCAGAACTGCAACAACAATTTGATATGTGTCTCTCTTCCCTCTCTCCTATGTCTCCGACAAACTAGAACGCAACAACAATATTGCTTACGCGTAGTCAGCGCTCGCCTCGCGCGCGTGTGCTTCAGACAGCAACTACCACACACACTCACAAACAAAAATCGGGTTTCTTTTTCTATATTTTGTGGTTTCATTCATTCAGGGCAACCAGAAATGCCGCCAGCAGGAACTCTTTAATCTCTAGTGATTGCTCTACCTTTGAGATTAAGGAGCGGAGTGCTGCTTCAATAGATCAGCAACTTTTAAGCAACTTTATCGGGCAGTAAACACTATTTTAATTTACAGCTACTTGGTGGTTAATTAGATCAGTTACAATTTTTAATTTTTAAATAAACTGCAACTAATCATGTCAACCATTACTTTTATTGAGGGCATTAAAGCGGTGCGAGCATTAACTAGCGGGAAAAAGCTCTCCAGGTTCTTGTTTTTTTTATAGCCCACACAATAACTGGAGGTGAAGTGGTCTTTATTTTAAGCATACCTTGATGATGAAAGATTACAAGTATCATAAAATTTGTATTTTGCCATGACCATAAATAAATCTCAATGGTAGTTGTTAAAAATAGTTGGCATTGATTTAAGAGCGGACTGATTGCCCACAGTTTATCGCTTGTTAGTCACCAAATGGATGGAAAATTATATTTTTACCCTTCTTATAATTCGCAGAACTCTCTGAAGTGCTATGGCAAATGATCTTCTCCAAGGGCTTCATCTTTGATAGCTATGTGGGCAGCGTGGCCGTTTATATCATATTTGCTCCTTGGGCCACTCTAACTGTAGGCATTTTGGTGCTTATTGAGGGACTATCAGCCTTTTTGCATACACTCCGTTTGCATTGGTAAGTTATTTATACACAATTGCATACTTCACTCTTATCTTTCTCTCTTTCTAATTGCAGGGTCGAATTCATGAGCAAGTTCTATGAGGGTGCTGGTTACGCCTTTGAGCCGTTCTCTTTTAGGGTCATATTGGAGCCCAGCGAGGAGTGAGCAGTGAGCAGAGTGCAGGATGCACTACAACCCAAAATTTGTGTTATTTTGCAAATAACATTTGCAGTTTGTTATTTCTGGTTTTCTAGATGGTGAAATAAAATGTTGTTTGATATGCATACGAAGTGCAGAGTGTACGCACATACATACATATATAACTGTAGCCAAAAATGTTTATCTCAGATGACAGTTTGAGTTTGGTCAGCCATGTGACAGCTGCAGACAGCCAAACAAAAATCCAAAACTATCTCAAAGCAAATTGCCTGATTCCTCTACTGTCTGTCTCTTGCTGCTGTTACTATATTTTTCTCATTAGAAAATATGTCATGTGCTGAAATTATGTTGTCAGTTCGACTGTCCATTGGGCATTGAGTTGTGAACTGATATTGAAGACAATTTAAATAATAATAATATGACAAATATTGCGCATGACAAGCAAATGTAAATATGTTTAGGTGACATGCACAATTCGCTAGTTTTCGGGCAATTTGCTTTGCAGCCAATTTTAAATTCAATTATGAAATGGGGAAATGCTTGAGCTTGAATAAACAAAAGTTATTTGTTGGTTTAACAATTAGAACAAAACATTAAGTTTGAATTGGAAATTTAAACTAAACAAAAGTCAGAGACAAAAACACAATTAGAACAAAACTTTAATTTTGAATTTAACAAAAGTCAGAGACTAAAAATTCTTCATGGTTTCATCATCTCTTCCCCTTATACCACACATATTGCTCTAGTTGTTGCTGATACAAGCACATACACAAAACAAAAAAAACAAAAAACGCTTCAAAACGCTTTGGGGCTTGTCTGTGTTCTGTTTGAGTGTTTGTGTGTCAATGTGGATGCTCTTTGCCTTTTTCTACACAACTGTTAAATGGCGCGAAATTCTTTTCAATTTCAATTTTTGGAGCTGTAGGCTTCAACCTGCCTTGTGCGAGTTTTCAAATATTTGCATTCGAACTCAATTGGTTGCGTTTTCTGTTTATTGCCTTTTGGGCGGTAGCTGGCAATGCTATTTTTTTTTTTGTTGTTGCTATTTTTGTTTGCGCCAGTAGCGGCGTGTTGACAACTGGGCCAGTGACCAGGTGAGCTTACACGCAATGCAAATAGAAATTCAAACAGGCTGCCAAATGCTGTGAACCCGCATGTCAAAATAGAAAAAAAAAAATCAACAAAAAAGTGATACCTAACTGTGCCACTGGCTCCATGGTTTTTAGTCTCGTTTACACAGCTGACATTTTGGTCAGTAGTTCAAAAAAATGGACAAAAACACAAATAATACATTACGCATGCGATGCATATGGACATGTAAACAAATATGCAGCATTCCGCTCACTAATGCTGACATTCCTAACTAACGCTGAGGAATGTTCTTTGAAACCAAACAGAAACGTAGCCAAAGCAAGGGGTGAATGTTGATTAGACCCCATTGCTTGCGTGGGCTATGTAACAATTAAGGATGATTTTAAAATATATGTTGAATATGTTGTTGATAGAAGTCATAATATAGGCACAGAAAGAACGACTGAATTTCGCAAGATCTCTTGATATTTCGATATTTCTTTTAGTCCTTGAGCTACTCAGGTTTAAGCAACTGCTTAAAAGTTAACTTACCTGGGATTCAAACATTTCGGAATACTGTTGGTTTGCAAAACGCTCGAATAATTTATCGATGTCACAGAAGATCAAGAAATTTTATATTCTTTTTTGAAAATCTAGTGAGAAGGTTTGTGTCCAAGAAAATTATCTCCTCAAACAGGATTGCATCTCTCGCTAAACTTTTTTTTCCATTTTCCAGTTATGAGTTCATTTGATGTTTAGTTAAACTTTTTTGATTTTGTTGTATGTATTATGATCAGGGAATCAAACAGGAACCATAACCGGAACCGTATACCGAAAAGAACCGATTAAAACTCGGAACCAGAACCCATAGAGGTTCCATCGAGAACCGATATTCTTGGAACCGAAATATTGTACGGTTACAGTTACGGTTCTGGGTGCAAAAAACAAGACTGCAAAGCTGGCACTTGCTGTTGGTGAGACCAGTCTTTTTAAAAATATTGCATCCTATATTCTTAGACCCTCATTATAATGTCATTGTACAGAAAAGTACTTGTGGTATCCATTTCTGTTCAAAAGAAACTGAATGAGGACAGCAGCTCTGGTACGTATCCGTTAGCTAAAAGTGAGGGCTATTGATGAATCATTCGGTTCGGGTTTTTCGGGTACATCGAACCGGACCATCTACCGGATCTTCAAAATCTATTAAATCGAGTAACTGAATCCAAGCCGGAATTCGTCTTTTTTTTAAAAAAAAAAGTGGACTTTTATAAGCTTCTTTATATTACGGCTGGAAAAAATCATTGTTTATTGCTTGGATCGGTTGGTGCATTATCTAATGGAGATCAGTTTTGTAAGTCATATCTAAACTGGGAATATTTAAACTATGAGAAAGGAAATAAAGTAATAGTCTAGTTGAAATATGACAATTCAAACTTTTAATATCTATGTACGAGTACAAATTGGAAGAACTAGAAACTTTTGGAAGAGGACGTATGATTGATAGCCTTGATTGATGATTGATAAATAGTAAGTTAAATGTGTCCTCTTTAAAAAAAATAAGTCCAAGAAGTTTTTAATTTTAACCGATTTGCTCAAAATACAAACAAAATATCGGCAAAAATGTTTCAAAAATTTTAGTTGTTATGAACCAAGGCTCGAACCAAAACCTCAGATTTGATAAGTTAAGGAACCGATCATCGAACCGAACCCACTTCACGTTGGGTATGCAGAGTTTTAGAGATATCCCTGGTATTCGGTTTGATTCCCTAATTGTAAAGAACTTAACAATGTCGCATATGTTATATTAGCTGAATGTTGTATGTTGTATTCGAACCTCCAGAGCGAACCTTATGCAGAAGTTTAAGGGTATGCCTGAGCTTAAAATATTTACCAACCAAAGAAGATGAAGTTAAATAGTTTTCAGTAAACTTGATAAAGTTTCCACATGTATTTATGCATGTCTTTGAAAAGGGCAAATAAGCGTAGAACGTTTATTTACCGGGGTGTAATTATTATGCCTTCGCTATGAAATCAGATGGACGCAAAACCAATGCCCGATCTTTCTTTATATTTTAATGGTACATATCGGTACGTACCGGTATACCGAAATAAAAGTCTAGCTACCTATACGGAACCGAATACCGAAATAATGTTAGAACCAAAACAGCACCTTTTACCGAAACAAAAGTTTCGGTACGCACCAGAACCGGAACCGAAATACGATTCGGTTTGATTCCCTGATTTATGATGCATAAATTATAATTTAAATTTGAGTTAATAATTTATTAAGTTAAGAGAACGAAACTCTCACTACTAATCAAGGACTGTAGAACCAAGAAACGGGAGAGCGCATTAGATCGTGCATTGACTGACACAGTGGAGCAGACCAAAAAATTTCTACGTAAAAATGACGGAATCTTAACTTTAAATTCGGACAAAGGTAATGTGACTGTGGCAATGGAAAAGGATGAATACAAGCAGTAAGTGGAACAAGTACTTGGCAAATTGAGTACATACAGGATTGTACTACAGGATCCCACATCACGATTACAGGCCAAAAACAATTTATTTGTTGAAAAACTTCACAAAGCTGGAATTATCACAAGGAAGGAAAAATATAGATTATCAACTTATACAGCCTTACCACCCAGGATTTATGGACTGCCTAAGATACATAAGGAAAATACACTTTTACGACCAATTTGCTCGACCACCTATGCAAATATTTGGTCGGCATCTTGAAGAATTTGACTATAGACGCGAAATACAATGTTAAAAATACATTTGATTTTAAATCGCGGATAAATAATTCCCATATTTATGACGACGAAAGATTAGTTTCGTTTGATGTGGTGTCACTGTTTCCGAGCAATCCAAACAACTTGGCGCTTGAAGTAATTCAAAAAAGATGGAATGATATTGAGAACCATACAAGCATACCGAAGAAACTCTTTATGGAAATGTTGATATTCTGTATCGCGGAAAAAAGATATTTTAAATAAGATGACAAACTTTACGTAGAACTGAAAGGACCTCCAATGGGATCCCCCACCTATAGTCGCAGACATAATTATGAAGACAATTTTGGACAGAGTAACGAACGCTAGATTACTTAGCAAGTTTGTTGATGACCTGTTTGCCATAGTAAAGGAGGACCAAATCAAGAACACCTTAGAAATATTAAACTCATATCAAAGGGATATGAAGTTTACTCTAGAGTTGGAAAAGGACAGCAAGTTACCATTCCTAGATTAAGTTTTTCACAGAGTGGAAGACACCCTTAAACTGGATTTATACCAGAAACCGATGGCATCCGGGAGGATGAATAATTATTATTCTAGTCATCCAAAACACATGATAGTGAACACTGCCAAGAATAATATAAGACGAGTATTAGACACAAGCGACCCAATATTTCATAATGACAACAAAAAGAACATTTTTAAAACCCTGAAGAATAATGACTTTCCAGATCATCAGATCAGAAAGAAAAGTTCCCTAAAATATATAAATCATTAGTATACATACCCAAATTGTCCGACAGACTTGCCAAATCCGATTGCTACAACATTACAATAAACGGTTTACCTTGGAGATGCTCCACATAATAAACACACCCACACACATAAGACTAAATTTCAAGTGTTATATTGTTACAGCTCTGAAGACGAATCCCGAGTTATCCAAAACATAAAATTGTGTTTTATTATTGTATAATGAAGCACGTTAAAAACATTGACCTCGAGCCAGCAATAACCCCCAGCTTATAATTAAATTTAAAAATATATTCGCGCCACTTCACAGTGGACGACTTGGCTAACGTAACGAAATTAATTACTCAAATAATAAAGAAAATTTAACAAAGTTGGTAATTTTTATGTTAAATTAAATTTAAAAAATTCATTTTTCTTAATAGTTTTTATTGATATAATGATATAATTTTTTTTTTACAAATATTTAAAAAAAAAATGTCAGTTCTTCGAAACCAAATCACTTTTTTCTGATTCTTAAGATAATCCAAAAGGAGATTTTAGAATTCCCTGTCAAACAAACATGCTTTGTTGGAGTTATTTGCTGAACTTTTGCACAAACTTGCTGAAACTGGATCCGAAGAAACTAATAACGAGTTCATGAGATCCTCCATCGTATTAGGTTGCGAATTTTTTGCGAGTATGTTTAATTCGGAAATTTCGTAAATTTTTGTAACTGGCTTCCAAGGCATCTTCCGACATCATGCCAATCGGAAGTGGTACTCTTTCTATAATATCGGCTCCATGAATCAATATCTTGTGTAGTGAGCAGGTCATGTAAGACCATGGATGTGCTTGTATGAAAATCTGTGCGGTTTCCAATGCGTATTCGTTAAAGCTGTGGGTGTTTATTGAATATCTGGAGAAAATTCAGCGCAAAATGACACCAAGTCTTTTTATTAGATCACGGCTTACGTATTACCACTATTAGTGTTGCCCAAACCTTGCATTGAAATGTCCATCAATTATGCCATTTTTACCCTGCCTTTCGTTGATCGATCGATCGTTTTGGATGGCAATCAGCAATGTTCTTTTCTCTTCATCCCGCACCCAATTTTATGTCTGGGCGTAGAAGAACCAAATGTTCGTTCAACCAAGCTGCGTTGTTGCACTCCTCTATAACGGAATGGTAGTCCTGCTCAGTACAGTTTGATTTCTTAATAACATTTGAAAATATCGACCACTGCTAAGTATTTGTTTGAAGTGGCTTTTTCTCCATGCCATGGGCAGCTAATGTTGAACAATTTACACAGTGGACGAACCCTAATTTCACACTAGTATAACATTTTTACATGCCGATATGAGCCTCATAATGTGTTGCTCTACTGAAAATGAAATTTGCTCACAAATATAGGGTATTAGAAAGGTTGTTAGCTTCAAGCACAAGTTAGCTATACAACATATTTTCACAGGTCACGAAACATTTATTTTCTGTTAATAAATACCTTTAGTAAAATTGATAGTTAGCAAGTTTGTGAAAAACCAAATACCAGATCCGAAATGATTAAGTCAACAAATTTTCACAACAATCTAATAACGTGTAAAAACGCAGGAAAAATAAAAAAAAAAGTTGTGCTTGCATATGTTGTGTTCGACAGCTTACAGCTGATGATATGATATCGACTTTATCGACTTTGATGTTATCGATTTGCCAATTTGGACATTTTGGTAATTGTAAGTCCGACATTTTTCGTATTTGGCTAAAAATTTTTGATTTAATAATTTTTCTTGTTGATATGACCAATTTCAACTTATAAACAAGATAAAAGTCATTTGAAATCAAGTGTGCGTCCCTTTGATTTCAAGCCGCCACTTCGTTCTAGAGAATTACAAGCAAGCAAATATTCGTGAATGTTTTTAATACAAGTTCATCTTATTCAATACACTATGAAAAAACTAGAACGAATAATTTGAGTACGAACGCTCTTGAAAAAAAAAATAAGTCGTTCTTGAATTTTCAAGAATTTTGCTCTTGGAATCGAGATAAATTCGTTCTAAACGTTCTCAATTTGGTTTTTTATAGGCAAGGGGAGTGAGAGCAACTTAACTTTGAGAGAATAGCTTTGGACTCGCTCTCGCAGAGAGAGAGAGCGCATGAGCAGTTTGTCGTTGTCCGATGCGTACAAAAGTCAACCGTGTTTATTTATTAGTGTGATTTCGTCGCCTCGTTTACCTGTTGGAAGATAGTCGAGTGTGTTTCAGTCTTTCGAGGTACCGAGTTTAAGTCCAGAAAAGTAAGTAACAAAAAAAAAAAAAGTATCTATGTGGCTATCTTAAAATCAATTACAGTTTAAAACAAAGTTTGGGTGGTGGATGGGGTTGGTTGATAATGGTGAGTGGGAGGGAGGGGGTTTGACGGACCACGTCGGTCGGGTCGGGTCGGTCGTGTCTCACACACCCCCACCTAAAATATTCTTTTTAAGTCTTTTATGAGAATTATTCGTACTTGGATCAAGTACTGAAACTCTTGAATCAAGAATTATTCATACTTGGATCAAGAGCTAAAACTCTTGAATCAGGAATGTCGGGATCAAAAACTCACTCTTGGATCAAGAATTTCGCACTTGGATCAAGAATTTTCACTCTGACCGTACTTTTGAGAACGAATGCTCTTGATTCAAGAGTGAAATTCTCAATTTTTTCTCTAAGTGTACAAGTAAGCAATTTGAATGCATTGACTCAGACGCGCGGCGTGGCGCAGTCGTCTAACGTCCCATTGTGTGAAATGGCGTGAGCCGTGATTTCGAATCCCCGCAGAGTCCAGTAAAAGTTTTTCACTTAATAAAAAATATAATTCGTTGTTTTCGGTATAATATAAATAATAATAATAGCAGCGCGCAAAAATTTGAATTTTTTTCTTTATAAACAAAAATCAAAAGTACAGACATTAACCTAATGGGCGAAAATCAAAGACGTAAATTGGTGAATTTACCAATAAAAGCGGTTGCATTTACCAACGGACTTTATTTGTGTGTAGATCTTGCGATAGAATATGGTGTAAATTTGGTACAAAGTCCTCCATAGTTTAACAACATTTTCAATCCTTTCGAGAATCGTTTTAAATTTTGAATTTGTCATGCTGAATCGTTAGGCCTCTTGGAGTTTTGTCTTTTCGAACTACATATCCATTTAATTGCTGTTTCCCCATCAATGATTTTATCGATAAGTCTATTGGCACTTATCTGGAGCTTAAAAATTCAACCGCACTCGAATTCGTAACTAAACTCAAGTTAGTTTGCATAAACGATCTTAGAAAATCAAGCCATAAATTTGATAGATTCAGCACTTTGTTTTTACCAAATTTGTTATTTTAAATCAGTAAACGTTGCGCCTGCATAAACATTAAATTTGTCAGTTCTGCCTGCTAAACCCCTTTTGGTTGCACTCTTCTATGTATGCATAGACAGAATCGTGAATTATGAGCTTTGACCTAACGCATTTGGCCCCAAATTTATCAATATATGGGTAAACGTTTGTGTATCCAATTTTTGTGCTAATTTATTTGTTCAGTTCAATTATTTGAATTTTATTTTGCAGTTGTCATTTGACTTTTTTTTTGCCCAAAGCGAAAGAACGACTCGCCTACAATGAACATAAATCAATGGGCTTTTGTTTTTGGTGTCGTTGATTTGCATGGGGATTTGTGTATAAATCCGCGCCAAACACATGAAACTCTAAATAATAGTTATGTGCATATAATATAATATTTATGTGTGCGCGTTTGTGTATACTTGATATTGCTTTTTAATTGTTCGCCTGTGTATAGTTTCTTTATTTAGGTGGGGCTTTCGTTTATTTTTGTTTGAGGATATAGCATATGCAGCCGATGGCTGCCTAATTGATTAGCGCATACAAAAATACTTTTGTTTTGTTATTTTTTTAGAATTGATTTAAAAGCAATCAAATAAATATGCAATTTATGGATAAAACTAATGGAATTGCTTTGAAACCATGCAACATAAATTACCATAAATTAAAAATGTTTATTTTTGCTCATTTGACTTTGCACAAAAATGTGCTGCATACTTCTTGGGGCAGTGCAAACACACAATTATTGCGTATACGACACCGCCCATCTCTCTCTCTCGCTATGCCTGTTGGCGACAACTTCTTTGGCAAATATTTCGAAAATATCTATAAGCATTTAACAATCTGACCACTCCCACTCTCTCTCTCTCATACAATTGCTTAGCCATTTTTGGCTGGCGGCCATTGCATTGCACAAACAAAAGCAAATAACCACACCAAAAATATTTGAAACCACATTTTTTCGTGTTTTTTGTTCCTTTTTGTACTTCTTATACCGTGTCCTCCTGCTACTGACAGCTGCAAAATTTGTGAGCTCTTGTCCGTTTGTATTGTTGTTGCTGTTGCTGTTATGCCAAAAATTGAACACACAAAGCACAATTGCTATGCAACATTTGTGTAGACATGCGACCAAGTGAAAAAAACGTACAAATAAAATTGTTGTACAATCGAACAAGCCGTGTGTGAGAGAGTGTGTTACGATGCTTAATAGTTTTATTGCTGGCCCCGGGGCGTCTCTCTTTCTCTATGGTACCCAGTAATGTGTGAAAAAGGCAAGTATCTGGCTTCTGTAGTGAGTTAGGAGCTGCATATGATAAATATTGGAAAATATAGAACAGATGGAGGGCCAAATGTGGCAGAAGGTACGCTTTAGATTTTCTGTAAATTTTAAGTCGATATTTGTTTCCAGTCTCTATGGGGGGAACTTACAAAAGTATGAAGAATGAGTTGCCATTCAGATGCCATTTCGAAATGTGAAAATTAACGTATTGGGGTTCGTTCAGCCAAAATTCTGGTCTTGTAAGTTCCAACCCTATATAAATACCATTGAGTAAATTAAAAGAATATCATAATGTTGTGCAAGTGATTGTGACGATTAAAAGAACACATTTTCAACAGTGCAAGGTAAGGCTGCAAACCGAAACCGAAACCCTGAGATCAGCTTCGGTTCATGTTTTGAAGTCAAGGACAATTTTTATTTTGAATCAATTTTAGCTTTATAAACATGGCGGAATCCCTGCATGATACGAAATAAACTACTTGCCGAATGGAACGTGAACGTATTTTAAAAACCATATGACGGGAAGGCAATAATATGTTATTCTGAAATTCCCATTTGCTTTTACCATTTGGAGAAGGAATTAAATTGTTAATTGTGATTGTACAACTTGAAAATTAACTTTCTTCTGATATTTACTCCAATTTATTTCCGGAAATTTTCTAGTTTCTTACCCAAAAAAAGAAATTTAGCTTTTCTCGATAAGTTATATTATATTTACGTTATGAAATTATTTATTATAAAACCCACGGTTCATTTTTAATAAATTTTTAAAATTTTTCGTTTCTTTCATATATGAAACTCTTAAGGGATCATATTATGAAAGTTACGGTATTCACTAGTTCGCGTAAAATCGTAAATGGGAAATGGTAAATTTCAAAAGTTTAATACACAACCACAAATCACTAGAAATCAAGTAAGAAAGCCGGTCAGGCCCGTCTGTAATATACTCTGTACCTGGAGTAGCAGTTGAAAGCAGAGCTGCTGAACAATAGATGGCGCCACTACTTGCATTGAACAATGAGGGATTTTCAAAACTGACCAATAGATGACACCACTACTGCCAGGGCCGGGGAAGTAAACTTCTTTTGGTCATAACTTGAGTATAGTTTATCCGATCTGTATAATTTCTTTGTCAAATCAATAAATAATCTCAATATCTCTAGAAAGTACAATCCATTTATCTACAAAACTGTGGGAGATATGACGTTTTTTTTTAAATTGCGAGAGCGGGACGGGGCCTGGCAAATATTGATAGTAAACTTGATCAGGCGGCAAGTATAAGAAGTACATGTCAAACCTCGATCTCTTACCATCTCTGAGATCTATGCATTCATACAGACAGACATGGCTATATCGACTCGGCTGTTGACACTGATCCAGAATATACATACTTTAAATGGTCGGAAATCATTCCTACCCCGTGTTACATACTTTTGCACAAACTTAAAATACTCTATGATCCTTTGGTACAGAGTATAAAAATAGAGGAAAGCTAACTTCGGCTCGACCGAAGTTTATATACCCTTGCAGCTTGTATAGTTCATATAAATGAAGATTTTAAATGATTTTCGTCGAACTTTCTTAGCTGAGCTTTTTCCCAAACTCAGCAATAGATGGCGCCACTACTTTGACCAATTGCTTGACAGTTTGTCACATGGCAGCTAAACGATATATTCATCCTTTTTAGACAAAACTCCCCAAAATTATGTGGAAGCTGATTATATTCATAGCTGGAAAGTATAAGGACGCTACCATTGAAAACAAAAAAGTTTTTCTAACTAGAACTACTTTTTCGACCGATGGTTCCTATGGCAGCTATATGCTATAGTCATCCGATTTGGATCAAACTTGGCTGAATTGTGTGGTAGCACATAATATTGATCAGTAACAAGTTTGGGAGCAATATCATTGAATACAAAAAAGTGTTTCCCACTAAGATTTTTTTTCAGAACTATCTTTTCTATGGCAGCTAAATTACATAGCTATCCAATTTTCGTCAAATTTAGTGGAACTATCTAAAAGCATAGAAAACTGATAATTACGAGGTTTGGAGGCGTTTGCATTGAAAACAAAAAAAATTTTTTTACTAAAACTACTTTTTCGACCGATATTTCAATTGTTTGGCACTATGTCAGCAATAGCAACTCGAATCTCGTTCTTCAACTCATCAATTGTTTCAGGATTGTTTGCATAACATTTGTCCTTGACCGCTCCCCAAAGATAATAGTCTAACGGTGTCAGATCACAGCTTCTTGGCGGCCAATTCACATCTCCATATTTGCTGATTATTCGATTTTCGAAGATAGGGCGCAGAAGATCGATTGTGGCGTGCGCTGTGTGGCACGTAGCGCCGTCTTGTTGAAACCAAATATCGTCCAAGTCTTCCGCTTCAATTTCCTCGAAGAACCAATCACTTAACATTCACCATTCACGGTCACGGTGGCTCCTTCTTCATTTTCAAAGAAAAATGGACCAATGATGCCTCGAGACCAAAATCCGCACCAAACAGTGACACGTGGTGGGTGCATTGGCTTCTCGACGACGATATGCGGATTTTCTGTGCCCCAGATGCGACAATTTTGTTTATTAACATAACCACCGAGGTGGAAATGTGCTTCATCCGAAAAGATGATTTTTCGGTCAAATTCACCATCTTCGGCCAAACGATCTTCCGCCCAATTTGCGAACTGTAGACGATTCGGATGGTCAATTGGCTTTAGCTGCTGCACCAATTGAACTTTGTATGGCTTCATGGCAAGGTCTTTATGCAAAATTCGCATCAAAGAAGTGCGCGAAATGTCCAATTGTTGAGATCGATGGCGAGTTGACGCACATTTTCAGCAACCGCAGCAATGTTTTCGGTCGAGCGCACCGGACGAGTACGTACACGGGTTGGTTTATCCACCAACATTCCAGTTTCACGAACTCGCTTCACGAATTGATCCACAAATTGAGTTTTCGGAACATTTTTTTGTTAAATGTTTTTTTCAAATTTCGCACAGTTTGAGTCGAGGACCTCCACTTTGAAATATGTTTTTAATATTTCCCAACTTTCTTCAAGCGAATAGCGACAAACGTCAAAGTTTTTACTAAACATCAGCGCTTTCCGAATGACATTGACTTTTTAGCATATCAGACTATTCCGAACCTGATGACGGCTGGCTAGTACTCTTAGTACGTATCCAACTCCGTAAAGCACCGAGCTCATATTCTGTAAACGATTAGCATGATACCAAATATTTTGAACAACAGTTCTCTAGACTTTACAATTTTAAAATTTATTTTTGTATTGTGGCCCATCTAGTGTTTGGAATTTGAACTATTCATAATTTGACTTTAAAAACGTAAAATGTCATTCGGAAAGCGACTAATATTTAGTAAAAACTTTGAGATTTACGAAATGGGTCGCTATTTGTTTGAAGAAAGTTGGGAAATATTAGAAACTTATTTCCAAAGTGGTGAGTCCTCGAAATTTGAAAAAAAAACATTTAACAAAAAAAAATGTTCCGAAAACTCAATTTGAGGATCAATTCGGGAAGCGAGTTCGTGAAACTGGAATGTTGGTGGATAAACCAACCCGAGTAGGTACTCGTTTGGTGCGCTCGACCGAAAACATTGATCTCATCGATCTCAACAATTTGACATTTCGCGCACTTCTTTGAAGCGAATTTAGCATAAAGACCTTGCCATGAAGCCAGCAGCAGCTATACCCAATTAACCATCCGAATCGTCTACAGTTCGCAAATTGGGCGGAGGATCGTTTGGCCGAAGATGGTGAATTTTACCGAAAAATAATCTTTTCGGATGAAGCACATTTCCACCTCGGTGGTTATGTTAATAAACAAAATTGTCGCATCTTGATCTCGAGGCATCATTGGTCCATTTTTCTTTGAAAATGAAGCAGGAGCCACCGTGACCGTGAATGGTGAATGTTAAGTGATTGGTTCTTCGAGGAAATTGAAGCGGAAGACTTGTACGATATTTGGTTTCAACAAAACGGCGCTACGTGCCACACAGCGCACGCCACAATCGATATTCTGCGCCCTATCTTCGAAAATCGAATAATCAGCAAATATGGAGATGTGAATTGGCCGCCAAGAAGCTGTGATCTGACACCGTTAGACTATTATCTCTGGGGAGCGGTCAAGGACAAATGTTATGCAAACAATCCTGAAACAATTGATGAGTTGAAGAACGAGATTCGAGTTGCAATTGCTGACATAAGTGCCCAAACAATTGAAATCGCCAGTCCGTCCGTCTGTCCGTCTGTTTCTATACGAATTCCTTCGTCAATTTAAAAGCTATATTAACCAAATTTTGCACGAAGTCTTTTGGACGCTGTCAAGTCAAAGACGCTGCACATTTATCGGAATAGGCCGGATTGGATGACTAAAGCATATAGCTGTCATAGGAACTATCGGTCGAAAAAGTAGTTTTAGTAAAAAAATTTTTTTTGTTTTCAATGCAAACGCCTCCAAACCTCGTAATTATCAGTTTTCTATGCTTTTAGATAGTTCCACTAAATTTGACGAAAATTGGATAGCTATGTAATTTAGCTGCCATAGAAAAGATAGTTCTGAAAAAAAATCTTAGTGGGAAACACTTTTTTGTATTCAATGATATTGCTCCCAAACTTGTTACTGATCAATATTATGTGCTACCACACAATTCAGCCAAGTTTGATCCAAATCGGATGACTATAGCATATAGCTGCCATAGGAACCATCGGTCGAAAAAGTAGTTCTAGTTAGAAAAACTTTTTTGTTTTCAATGGTAGCGTCCTTATACTTTCCAGCTATGAATATAATCAGCTTCCACATAATTTTGGGGAGTTTTGTCTAAAAAGGATGAATATATCGTTTAGCTGCCATGTGACAAACTGTCAAGCAATTGGTCAAAGTAGTGGCGCCATCTATTGCTGAGTTTGGGAAAAAGCTCAGCTAAGAAAGTTCGACGAAAATCATTTAAAATCTTCATTTATATGAACTATACAAGCTGCAAGGGTATATAAACTTCGGTCGAGCCGAAGTTAGCTTTCCTCTATTTTTATACTCTGTACCAAAGGATCATAGAGTATTTTAAGTTTGTGCAAAAGTATGTAACACGGGGTAGGAATGATTTCCGACCATTTAAAGTATGTATATTCTGGATCAGTGTCAACAGCCGAGTCGATATAGCCATGTCTGTCTGTATGAATGCATAGATCTCAGAGATGGTAAGAGATCGAGGTTTGACATGTACTTCTTATACTTGCCGCCTGATCAAGTTTACTATCAATATTTGCCAGGCCCCGTCCCGCTCTCGCAATTTAAAAAAAAACGTCATATCTCCCACAGTTTTGTAGATAAATGGATTGTACTTTCTAGAGATATTGAGATTATTTATTGATTTGACAAAGAAATTATACAGATCGGATAAACTATACTCAAGTTATGACCAAAAGAAGTTTACTTCCCCGGCCCTGGCAGTAGTGGTGTCATCTATTGGTCAGTTTTGAAAATCCCTCATTGTTCAATGCAAGTAGTGGCGCCATCTATTGTTCAGCAGCTCTGCTTTCAACTGCTACTCCAGGTACAGAGTATATTACAGACGGGCCTGACCGGCTTTCTTACTTGATTTCTAGTGATTTGTGGTTGTGTATTAAACTTTTGAAATTTACCATTTCCCATTTACGATTTTACGCGAACTAGTGAATACCGTAACTTTCATAATATGATCCCTTAAGAGTTTCATATATGAAAGAAACGAAAAATTTTAAAAATTTATTAAAAATGAACCGTGGGTTTTATAATAAATAATTTCATAACGTAAATATAATATAACTTATCGAGAAAAGCTAAATTTCTTTTTTTGGGTAAGAAACTAGAAAATTTCCGGAAATAAATTGGAGTAAATATCAGAAGAAAGTTAATTTTCAAGTTGTACAATCACAATTAACAATTTAATTCCTTCTCCAAATGGTAAAAGCAAATGGGAATTTCAGAATAACATATTATTGCCTTCCCGTCATATGGTTTTTAAAATACGTTCACGTTCCATTCGGCAAGTAGTTTATTTCGTATCATGCAGGGATTCCGCCATGTTTATAAAGCTAAAATTGATTCAAAATAAAAATTGTCCTTGACTTCAAAACATGAACCGAAGCTGATCTCAGGGTTTCGGTTTCGGTTTGCAGCCTTACCTTGCACTGTTGAAAATGTGTTCTTTTAATCGTCACAATCACTTGCACAACATTATGATATTCTTTTAATTTACTCAATGGTATTTATATAGGGTTGGAACTTACAAGACCAGAATTTTGGCTGAACGAACCCCAATACGTTAATTTTCACATTTCGAAATGGCATCTGAATGGCAACTCATTCTTCATACTTTTGTAAGTTCCCCCCATAGAGACTGGAAACAAATATCGACTTAAAATTTACAGAAAATCTAAAGCGTACCTTCTGCCACATTTGGCCCTCCATCTGTTCTATATTTTCCAATATTTATCATATGCAGCTCCTAACTCACTACAGAAGCCAGATACTTGCCTTTTTCACACATTACTGGGTACCATAGAGAAAGAGAGACGCCCCGGGGCCAGCAATAAAACTATTAAGCATCGTAACACACTCTCTCACACACGGCTTGTTCGATTGTACAACAATTTTATTTGTACGTTTTTTTCACTTGGTCGCATGTCTACACAAATGTTGCATAGCAATTGTGCTTTGTGTGTTCAATTTTTGGCATAACAGCAACAGCAACAACAATACAAACGGACAAGAGCTCACAAATTTTGCAGCTGTCAGTAGCAGGAGGACACGGTATAAGAAGTACAAAAAGGAACAAAAAACACGAAAAAATGTGGTTTCAAATATTTTTGGTGTGGTTATTTGCTTTTGTTTGTGCAATGCAATGGCCGCCAGCCAAAAATGGCTAAGCAATTGTATGAGAGAGAGAGAGTGGGAGTGGTCAGATTGTTAAATGCTTATAGATATTTTCGAAATATTTGCCAAAGAAGTTGTCGCCAACAGGCATAGCGAGAGAGAGAGATGGGCGGTGTCGTATACGCAATAATTGTGTGTTTGCACTGCCCCAAGAAGTATGCAGCACATTTTTGTGCAAAGTCAAATGAGCAAAAATAAACATTTTTAATTTATGGTAATTTATGTTGCATGGTTTCAAAGCAATTCCATTAGTTTTATCCATAAATTGCATATTTATTTGATTGCTTTTAAATCAATTCTAAAAAAATAACAAAACAAAAGTATTTTTGTATGCGCTAATCAATTAGGCAGCCATCGGCTGCATATGCTATATCCTCAAACAAAAATAAACGAAAGCCCCACCTAAATAAAGAAACTATACACAGGCGAACAATTAAAAAGCAATATCAAGTATACACAAACGCGCACACATAAATATTATATTATATGCACATAACTATTATTTAGAGTTTCATGTGTTTGGCGCGGATTTATACACAAATCCCCATGCAAATCAACGACACCAAAAACAAAAGCCCATTGATTTATGTTCATTGTAGGCGAGTCGTTCTTTCGCTTTGGGCAAAAAAAAAGTCAAATGACAACTGCAAAATAAAATTCAAATAATTGAACTGAACAAATAAATTAGCACAAAAATTGGATACACAAACGTTTACCCATATATTGATAAATTTGGGGCCAAATGCGTTAGGTCAAAGCTCATAATTCACGATTCTGTCTATGCATACATAGAAGAGTGCAACCAAAAGGGGTTTAGCAGGCAGAACTGACAAATTTAATGTTTATGCAGGCGCAACGTTTACTGATTTAAAATAACAAATTTGGTAAAAACAAAGTGCTGAATCTATCAAATTTATGGCTTGATTTTCTAAGATCGTTTATGCAAACTAACTTGAGTTTAGTTACGAATTCGAGTGCGGTTGAATTTTTAAGCTCCAGATAAGTGCCAATAGACTTATCGATAAAATCATTGATGGGGAAACAGCAATTAAATGGATATGTAGTTCGAAAAGACAAAACTCCAAGAGGCCTAACGATTCAGCATGACAAATTCAAAATTTAAAACGATTCTCGAAAGGATTGAAAATGTTGTTAAACTATGGAGGACTTTGTACCAAATTTACACCATATTCTATCGCAAGATCTACACACAAATAAAGTCCGTTGGTAAATGCAACCGCTTTTATTGGTAAATTCACCAATTTACGTCTTTGATTTTCGCCCATTAGGTTAATGTCTGTACTTTTGATTTTTGTTTATAAAGAAAAAAATTCAAATTTTTGCGCGCTGCTATTATTATTATTTATATTATACCGAAAACAACGAATTATATTTTTTATTAAGTGAAAAACTTTTACTGGACTCTGCGGGGATTCGAAATCACGGCTCACGCCATTTCACACAATGGGACGTTAGACGACTGCGCCACGCCGCGCGTCTGAGTCAATGCATTCAAATTGCTTACTTGTACACTTAGAGAAAAAATTGAGAATTTCACTCTTGAATCAAGAGCATTATTTCTCAAAAGTACGGTAAGACTGAAAATTCTTGTTCCAAGAGCGAAATACTTGATCCAAGAGTGAATTTTTGATCCCGACATTCATGATTCAAGGGTTTCAGCTCTTGATCCAAGTATGAATAATTCTTGATTCAAGGGTTTCAGCTCTTGATCCAAGTACGAATAATTCTCAAAATAAAAAAGTTCAAAAGAATATTTGGGGTGGGGGTGGGAGAGACACGACCGACCCGACCCGACCGACGTGGTCCGTCACCCCCCTTCCCAATCACCATTATCAACCAACCACCAACCAAATTTTTTTTTAAACTGTGATTGATTTTGAGATTTTTTTTACTTACTTTTCTGGGACTTGAACTCGGTACCTCGAAAGACTGAAACACACACAGGTGACGAGCAGCTTAGCCCACTCGACTTTCATCAATTAGCTAAACGAGCGGACGAAAACACACTTATAAATAAACGCAGTTGCCTTTCGAACGCTTCGGACAACGACAAACTGCGCATGCGCTCTCTCTCTCTCTGCGAGAGCGAGTCCAACGCTATTCTCTAAACGACAAACTGCGCATGCACTCTCTCTCTCTCTGCGAGAGCGACTCCAACGCTATTCGGTCAAAGTTAAGTTGCCCTCACTCCCCTTGCCTATAAAAAACCAAATTGAGAACGTTTAGAACGAATTTATCTCGATTCCAAGAGCGAAATTCTTAAAAATTCAAGAACGACTAATTTTTTTCGTACTCAAATTATTCGTTCTAGTTTTTTCATAGTGTATTGAATAAGATGAACTTGTATTAAAAACATTCACGAATATTTGCTTGCTTGTAATTCTCTAGAACGAAGTGGCGGCTTGAAATCAAAGGGACGCACACTTGATTTCAAATGACTTTTATCTTGTTTATAAGTTGAAATTGGTCATATCAACAAGAAAAATTATTAAATCAAAAATTTTTAGCCAAATACGAAAAATGTCGGACTTACAATTACCAAAATGTCCAATTGGCAAATCGATAACATCAAAGTCGATAAAGTCGATATCATATCATCAGCTGTAAGCTGTCGAACACAACATATGCAAGCACAACTTTTTTTTTTATTTTTCCTGCGTTTTTACACGTTATTAGATTGTTGTGAAAATTTGTTGACTTAATCATTTCGGATCTGGTATTTGGTTTTTCACAAACTTGCTAACTATCAATTTTACTAAAGGTATTTATTAACAGAAAATAAATGTTTCGTGACCTGTGAAAATATGTTGTATAGCTAACTTGTGCTTGAAGCTAACAACCTTTCTAATACCCTATATTTGTGAGCAAATTTCATTTTCAGTAGAGCAACACATTATGAGGCTCATATCGGCATGTAAAAATGTTATACTAGTGTGAAATTAGGGTTCGTCCACTGTGTAAATTGTTCAACATTAGCTGCCCATGGCATGGAGAAAAAGCCACTTCAAACAAATACTTAGCAGTGGTCGATATTTTCAAATGTTATTAAGAAATCAAACTGTACTGAGCAGGACTACCATTCCGTTATAGAGGAGTGCAACAACGCAGCTTGGTTGAACGAACATTTGGTTCTTCTACGCCCAGACATAAAATTGGGTGCGGGATGAAGAGAAAAGAACATTGCTGATTGCCATCCAAAACGATCGATCGATCAACGAAAGGCAGGGTAAAAATGGCATAATTGATGGACATTTCAATGCAAGGTTTGGGCAACACTAATAGTGGTAATACGTAAGCCGTGATCTAATAAAAAGACTTGGTGTCATTTTGCGCTGAATTTTCTCCAGATATTCAATAAACACCCACAGCTTTAACGAATACGCATTGGAAACCGCACAGATTTTCATACAAGCACATCCATGGTCTTACATGACCTGCTCACTACACAAGATATTGATTCATGGAGCCGATATTATAGAAAGAGTACCACTTCCGATTGGCATGATGTCGGAAGATGCCTTGGAAGCCAGTTACAAAAATTTACGAAATTTCCGAATTAAACATACTCGCAAAAAATTCGCAACCTAATACGATGGAGGATCTCATGAACTCGTTATTAGTTTCTTCGGATCCAGTTTCAGCAAGTTTGTGCAAAAGTTCAGCAAATAACTCCAACAAAGCATGTTTGTTTGACAGGGAATTCTAAAATCTCCTTTTGGATTATCTTAAGAATCAGAAAAAAGTGATTTGGTTTCGAAGAACTGACATTTTTTTTTTAAATATTTGTAAAAAAAAAATTATATCATTATATCAATAAAAACTATTAAGAAAAATGAATTTTTTAAATTTAATTTAACATAAAAATTACCAACTTTGTTAAATTTTCTTTATTATTTGAGTAATTAATTTCGTTACGTTAGCCAAGTCGTCCACTGTGAAGTGGCGCGAATATATTTTTAAATTTAATTATAAGCTGGGGGTTATTGCTGGCTCGAGGTCAATGTTTTTAACGTGCTTCATTATACAATAATAAAACACGATTTTTATGTTTTCCAATATATTTCGAACCCCTTCGGGATTCGTCTTCAGAGCTGTAACAATATAACACTTGAAATTTAGTCTTATGTGTGTGGGTGTGTTTATTATGTGGAGCATCTCCAAGGTAAACCGTTTATTGTAATGTTGTAGCAATCGGATTTGGCAAGTCTGTCGGACAATTTGGGTATGTATACTAATGATTTATATATTTTAGGGGACTTTTCTTTCTGATCTGATGATCTGGAAAGTCATTATTCTTCAGGGTTTTAAAAATGTTCTTTTTGTTGTCATTATGAAATATTGGGTCGCTTGTGTCTAATACTCGTCTTATATTATTCTTGGCAGTGTTCACTATCATGTGTTTTGGATGACTAGAATAATAATTATTCATCCTCCCGGATGCCATCGGTTTCTGGTATAAATCCAGTTTAAGGGTGTCTTCCACTCTGTGAAAAACTTAATCTAGGAATGGTAACTTGCTGTCCTTTTCCAACTCTAGAGTAAACTTCATATCCCTTTGATATGAGTTTAATATTTCTAAGGTGTTCTTGATTTGGTCCTCCTTTACTATGGCAAACAGGTCATCAACAAACTTGCTAAGTAATCTAGCGTTCGTTACTCTGTCCAAAATTGTCTTCATAATTATGTCTGCGACTATAGGTGGGGGATCCCATTGGAGGTCCTTTCAGTTCTACGTAAAGTTTGTCATCTTATTTAAAATATCTTTTTTCCGCGATACAGAATATCAACATTTCCATAAAGAGTTTCTTCGGTATGCTTGTATGGTTCTCAATATCATTCCATCTTTTTTGAATTACTTCAAGCGCCAAGTTGTTTGGATTGCTCGGAAACAGTGACACCACATCAAACGAAACTAATCTTTCGTCGTCATAAATATGGGAATTATTTATCCGCGATTTAAAATCAAATGTATTTTTAACATTGTATTTCGCGTCTATAGTCAAATTCTTCAAGATGCCGACCAAATATTTGCATAGGTGGTCGAGCAAATTGGTCGTAAAAGTGTATTTTCCTTATGTATCTTAGGCAGTCCATAAATCCTGGGTGGTAAGGCTGTATAAGTTGATAATCTATATTTTTCCTTCCTTGTGATAATTCCAGCTTTGTGAAGTTTTTCAACAAATAAATTGTTTTTGGCCTGTAATCGTGATGTGGGATCCTGTAGTACAATCCTGTATGTACTCAATTTGCCAAGTACTTGTTCCACTTACTGCTTGTATTCATCCTTTTCCATTGCCACAGTCACATTACCTTTGTCCGAATTTAAAGTTAAGATTCCGTCATTTTTACGTAGAAATTTTTTGGTCTGCTCCACTGTGTCAGTCAATGCACGATCTAATGCGCTCTCCCGTTTCTTGGTTCTACAGTCCTTGATTAGTAGTGAGAGTTTCGTTCTCTTAACTTAATAAATTATTAACTCAAATTTAAATTATAATTTATGCATCATAAATCAGGGAATCAAACCGAATCGTATTTCGGTTCCGGTTCTGGTGCGTACCGAAACTTTTGTTTCGGTAAAAGGTGCTGTTTTGGTTCTAACATTATTTCGGTATTCGGTTCCGTATAGGTAGCTAGACTTTTATTTCGGTATACCGGTACGTACCGGTATGTACCGTTAAAATATAAAGTAAGATCGGGCATTGGTTTTGCGTCCATCCGATTTCATAGCGAAGGCATATTAATTACATCCCGGTAAATAAACGATCTACGCTTATTTGCCCTTTTCAAAGACATACATAAATACAATTGTAGAAACTTTGTCAAGTTTACTGACCACTAATTAACTTCATCTTCTTTGTTTTGTAAACAATGTAATCTCAGGGATACCTCTTAAACTCAGCATAAGTTTCGCTCCGGATGTTCGAATACAACATACAACATTCAGCTAATACAACATATGCGACATTGTTATGTTCTTTACAATCAGGGAATCAAACCGAATGCCAGGGATACCTCTAAAACTCTGCATAAGGTTCGCTCCGGATTCTCGAATCCATCGTGAAGTAGGTTCGGTTCCTTAACTTATCAAACCTGAGGTTTTGTTTCGAACCTTGGTTGATAACATCTGAAATAATCGAAACATTTTTGCATCTATTTTTTATGAATTTCAGCAAATCGGTTAAAATTAATACCTTCTCGGCCTTATTTTTTTTTGAAGAGGACACATTTGACTTACTATTTATTATTCATCAATCAAGGCTATCAATTATACGTCCCCTTCCAAAAGTCACTAGTTCTTCCAATGTGTAACCGTACATAGATATGAAAAGTTTGAATTGTCATGTTACAACTAAACTATTACTTTATTTCCCTTCTCATAGTCCAAATATTCCCAGTACGGATATGACTTGCAAAACTGATCTCCATTAGATAGTACTAATAATAGAAGATACTAAACAATGATTTTTTCCCGGCGTAATATAAAGAAACTGAACGTTTTTCCATACACGAATTCCGGCTCGGGTTCATAGATTTTGAAGATCCGGTAGATGGTCCGGTTCGATGTACCCGAAAAACCCGAACCGAATGATTGACCATTAAACTGTTTTGTGAAAATACTGAACTATTGGTATTTTCCTGTTTCTTTTCATACAAATACATATATAAATCGAATTAGCCTTCACTTTTAGCTAACAGATTCGTGCCAGAGCTGGTGTCATCATTCAGTTTCACTATAATGAGGGTCTAAGAATATAGAATGCAAGTGCCAGCTTTGCAGTCTTGTTTTTGCACCCAGAACCGTAACTGTATCGGTACAATGTTTCGCTTCTTTTCGGTTCCAAGAAGATCGGTTCTCTTTCTGAGTTTTAATCGGTTCTTTTCGGTATACGGTTTCGGTTCTGGGTCCGGTTTGATTCCCTGATCATAATACATACAACAAAATCAAAAAAGTTTAACTAAACATCAAATGAACTCATAACTGGAAAATGGAAAAAAAAGTTTAGCGAGAGATGCAATCCTGTTTGAGGAGATAATTTTCTTGGACACAAACCTTCTCACTAGATTTTCAAAAAAGAATATAAAATTTCTTGATCTTCTGTGACATCGATAAATTATTCGAGCGTTTTGCAAACCAACAGTATTCCGAAATGTTTGAATCCCAGGTAAGTTAACTTTTAAGCAGTTGCTTAAACCTGAGTAGCTCAAGGACTAAAAGAAATATCGAAATATCAAGAGATCTTGCGAAATTCAGTCGTTCTTTCTGTGCCTATATTATGACTTCTATCAACAACATATTCAACATATATTTTAAAATCATCCTTAATTGTTACATAGCCCACGCAAGCAATGGGGTCTAATCAACATTCACCCCTTGCTTTGGCTACGTTTCTGTTTGGTTTCAAAGAACATTCCTCAGCGTTAGTTAGGAATGTCAGCATTAGTGAGCGGAATGCTGCATATTTGTTTACATGTCCATATGCATCGCATGCGTAATGTATTATTTGTGTTTTTGTCCATTTTTTTGAACTACTGACCAAAATGTCAGCTGTGTAAACGAGACTAAAAACCATGGAGCCAGTGGCACAGTTAGGTATCACTTTTTTGTTGATTTTTTTTTTCTATTTTGACATGCGGGTTCACAGCATTTGGCAGCCTGTTTGAATTTCTATTTGCATTGCGTGTAAGCTCACCTGGTCACTGGCCCAGTTGTCAACACGCCGCTACTGGCGCAAACAAAAATAGCAACAACAAAAAAAAAAATAGCATTGCCAGCTACCGCCCAAAAGGCAATAAACAGAAAACGCAACCAATTGAGTTCGAATGCAAATATTTGAAAACTCGCACAAGGCAGGTTGAAGCCTACAGCTCCAAAAATTGAAATTGAAAAGAATTTCGCGCCATTTAACAGTTGTGTAGAAAAAGGCAAAGAGCATCCACATTGACACACAAACACTCAAACAGAACACAGACAAGCCCCAAAGCGTTTTGAAGCGTTTTTTGTTTTTTTTGTTTTGTGTATGTGCTTGTATCAGCAACAACTAGAGCAATATGTGTGGTATAAGGGGAAGAGATGATGAAACCATGAAGAATTTTTAGTCTCTGACTTTTGTTAAATTCAAAATTAAAGTTTTGTTCTAATTGTGTTTTTGTCTCTGACTTTTGTTTAGTTTAAATTTCCAATTCAAACTTAATGTTTTGTTCTAATTGTTAAACCAACAAATAACTTTTGTTTATTCAAGCTCAAGCATTTCCCCATTTCATAATTGAATTTAAAATTGGCTGCAAAGCAAATTGCCCGAAAACTAGCGAATTGTGCATGTCACCTAAACATATTTACATTTGCTTGTCATGCGCAATATTTGTCATATTATTATTATTTAAATTGTCTTCAATATCAGTTCACAACTCAATGCCCAATGGACAGTCGAACTGACAACATAATTTCAGCACATGACATATTTTCTAATGAGAAAAATATAGTAACAGCAGCAAGAGACAGACAGTAGAGGAATCAGGCAATTTGCTTTGAGATAGTTTTGGATTTTTGTTTGGCTGTCTGCAGCTGTCACATGGCTGACCAAACTCAAACTGTCATCTGAGATAAACATTTTTGGCTACAGTTATATATGTATGTATGTGCGTACACTCTGCACTTCGTATGCATATCAAACAACATTTTATTTCACCATCTAGAAAACCAGAAATAACAAACTGCAAATGTTATTTGCAAAATAACACAAATTTTGGGTTGTAGTGCATCCTGCACTCTGCTCACTGCTCACTCCTCGCTGGGCTCCAATATGACCCTAAAAGAGAACGGCTCAAAGGCGTAACCAGCACCCTCATAGAACTTGCTCATGAATTCGACCCTGCAATTAGAAAGAGAGAAAGATAAGAGTGAAGTATGCAATTGTGTATAAATAACTTACCAATGCAAACGGAGTGTATGCAAAAAGGCTGATAGTCCCTCAATAAGCACCAAAATGCCTACAGTTAGAGTGGCCCAAGGAGCAAATATGATATAAACGGCCACGCTGCCCACATAGCTATCAAAGATGAAGCCCTTGGAGAAGATCATTTGCCATAGCACTTCAGAGAGTTCTGCGAATTATAAGAAGGGTAAAAATATAATTTTCCATCCATTTGGTGACTAACAAGCGATAAACTGTGGGCAATCAGTCCGCTCTTAAATCAATGCCAACTATTTTTAACAACTACCATTGAGATTTATTTATGGTCATGGCAAAATACAAATTTTATGATACTTGTAATCTTTCATCATCAAGGTATGCTTAAAATAAAGACCACTTCACCTCCAGTTATTGTGTGGGCTATAAAAAAAACAAGAACCTGGAGAGCTTTTTCCCGCTAGTTAATGCTCGCACCGCTTTAATGCCCTCAATAAAAGTAATGGTTGACATGATTAGTTGCAGTTTATTTAAAAATTAAAAATTGTAACTGATCTAATTAACCACCAAGTAGCTGTAAATTAAAATAGTGTTTACTGCCCGATAAAGTTGCTTAAAAGTTGCTGATCTATTGAAGCAGCACTCCGCTCCTTAATCTCAAAGGTAGAGCAATCACTAGAGATTAAAGAGTTCCTGCTGGCGGCATTTCTGGTTGCCCTGAATGAATGAAACCACAAAATATAGAAAAAGAAACCCGATTTTTGTTTGTGAGTGTGTGTGGTAGTTGCTGTCTGAAGCACACGCGCGCGAGGCGAGCGCTGACTACGCGTAAGCAATATTGTTGTTGCGTTCTAGTTTGTCGGAGACATAGGAGAGAGGGAAGAGAGACACATATCAAATTGTTGTTGCAGTTCTGCACGCTTCAACAACAAAACCTTCGCTCGGAAAGAAAGAGAGGAGAGCAAGCGTATGAAAATGTTGTTGCTTTATGTCGACTTATGGCGCGCGTGGACTGTATACGCCCAGGCAATTACTTTTCGCAAAACAACAACCAGTGCGTGTCTGGCGGCATGGGCTCGGGCCCACCTGCTTTATATCGAAGAAGCTTTTAATAACTTTCTTCCCGGCGAATCACATCTGTTTTGACAGATCTGAAAGTAGGGACACCTTTAGAGAGAGAGTTTTTCGATTCTTGCTGACCATTAAAACAGTTAATACACATCTAGGGAATATCTAAACATGAAGATGTGTGAATAGGGGCACTCCTCAGGGAGGTGTGCTTTCACCTCTGTTATGGGTAGTAACAGGAAGCAAGCTAATATGGCGCATGAAAGAGCTCTTTGCTCTTTCAGAGTGCGGCCCTGGTATCAACCATGAAATATAATCTCAAATCTTCTTCGATTTAAGAACCTCGACCCTCACTTCACTGTTCAAAAGTAATGTAAGTGGTTATGTGGTATCACAACCAGCGTATCCCAACGAAATAAAAACCCTTACTTTTAACGGGTATAACCGAAACCGAACCATAATCGAAACCAGTTCCATTTTGGATTTTCAAATTATTAATTATTAAGAAACAAGAAATATTTTTAATATTTAACTATCGCCTGTGGAAGTCACCAAAATTCAAGTACACTAATCGTGACTATCTACCAAATCACACTCTCATTGCTAAGAAACGTGCCCATCATGCATACATTCAGTAGTAGCAGACACGTCGTCAAAATTTCATTCAATGAGCTTGGCAAATTGAATTAACTAGCGATAAAGCTCTCATTTCTTTGTCTGGGACTGCTGATTTTTCGATTGCGCCTCATTAAAGCCTCGCCTTCTTTAGAACTTAATAAATGTTTTAATACATTGCTCTAGAATGAGCTCTCTGTGAATTAAAGAATTTGCGGTAAGCATGCAAAAAAAAGTGTCACTTTACTTGTGTAATAACAATGTATGTACATATTAAACATATATAATATTTGGCAATAAGGAATAACAGCACAACTCAAGTTATGTCAAAATTGAGATTTGAATACCAACGGCTTCCTAGGTATCAATTCTATATTATGTCGGATAAGTGGTTACAGAGATATAACGGTAAAATGTTTTGGTCTGTACGTTAAAATGCTTAAATAACAACTTGATTTATTAACAAAAAAAACTATATACACATATTAATAGGTACACACCGGAATTTTTAAATTATAGATGGTTTTTTCGTTCTTTTAGTGTTGACAACTTTTTAATTTTTGGTTTTTTGTTGTTGTCAATGTCTGGCCACACTGTGACAAAGAGTTGAAAGAGGGACTGCTCCGTATATCAAAGCTTTTCTATAAATTGCGAGTCCACCACACATTTCGCCTGATCATAATAATAGGTACAGTCTTCGTTTCTCACAAGTATCAAGTGAATAATTTTGTAATCAGTGATCTTTTGGTATCTAAAGGTAAATTAAGTATAGCTCCTGTCAATACAGAGAATTAAATAATTATTTTTTTCAGAAAAAATGGGTCGAAATTCTCATTGTACTAAAGAAGAAGCTCGATTGGTTCTTAGTCTGAGAAAAGAAGGTAAATCTTTACGAGCCATCGCCAAATTAATGAACAGGTCTCATAATTTTGTTAAAAATGCATTAGAAAGAAAACCCAGACAGGAATCCCGTGGAAGGCCACAAAAAACAACAGAAACCCTTGACCACTACATAGTAACTTTGAGCAAAAAGGACCCATTTAAGTCATGGAAGGCTATTGCAGCCGAAATTGGGAATTCAGTTAGTGCTCCAACTATCCAAAGACGACTACAAGATGCCAACCTACCAGGAAGAATTGCCAGAAAAGTCCCACTTATGCGCAAAAAAAATATCACCATTAGGCAAACTTTTGCAAGGGACCACAAAGACTGGGTAGGATGCACAGGGGAGAAAAAATGGAGAAACATATTATGGAGCGATGAAACCAAGATTAATTTGTTTTGGAATGACTGTGAAAGGAATGTTCGACGCCCTAATGGAAAGGAATTATTAAAAGTATGCCAAAAAGAATAGCAGTAGTGGCCAAAAATGGAGGGAGGATACACTGGATACTAAGTTAGGAAATACTAATTTACCTAAAAAAGAACACAAAATGGAAATTAAAATTTTGTTTCTTACCAACACATGAAGTGTACCTAGTATTATGATCACACTGAAAACGTATCTGAAACATAAAATAATCTCTTTTATATTATATTATTATTCTATGTTACAATTAAGTTTATTTTATTAAAAACAAATAGTTTAAGAACCAATGAGAACAAATTTTAAGTTTGAAACAATGAATAACAATCTGTTACCTTAAAGTCAGAGTTGATGTGTGTACATATTAATATGATCAGGTGTGTACTTAAAGTAATTACGCTTCCAATCTGTAGAAATTTTCCACTCTGCGACCAATCACTTTTTTCCACTAATTTATTTAAAGTTTATAATTTCTTTCCTGTTAATTAGGAAAACACACTTCTGCTGTTATTCCTTATTGCCACAGATATTTATATCCTGAGTTCGTTCAATCGGAATATGTAAAAGTTTTAATTTTCCAGAAATGACTCTTAAATTCGGTTTCAACCAGCCAGTTTAAGGCGGAGTAGAGCTCAATACATATGAAGAAAATGAGAAAATTTGAAGTTTCTCGATTTTTTGTTTTGTAATTGATCAATTTTGCAAAATTTTGGACTGTTCTCGCCTCTTATTTACCAACGCCTGCGCTTTCTTAAGTATTCAAATACAAAGTTGCCAGATTTCGCGGATTTTAGTCTACACCTCTTATAGATGCGTCTTCTATTTACCAACTCCTGCATTGTCATCTAATCATCAAGCGCTTTAATAAATACTCTTAACACTTAGCTGAGTGCAACAGTGGTATTGCTTCAGTTTAGCCACTAGCACAAAGGAACCACTGGCTTAAGCGTTTCTCTATCAAGACATTGAAAGTGGTAAACAATTTTGGAAAACGAATCGAAAACGGAATTGAATAATTAATTTGAAGAACTAGCTGATATTAACAAGTGTTTAAAAACAAGTGTGTCAGCTGAAATAGACGAAGTTGATGTATATATAAATAGCTAACAAGCACCGTGCCAAATGGAAAAAAAAAGTCTGTTGAATGAAGAAAATGTACAAGCGTTTTATTAAATGCGTTTCTTAATGTTAAGAGATTGAGTTCTAGTACCGATATTCTGAAATGGTTTGAAAGAAAATTCCTATAAATACCCACAACTGTATGAATTATTGAAAGTAGTATAAGTAGTTTAGCAATAAGTGTCGAACGACTAATTTCTGATATAATATTACTAGAGAATCCATTAAGCAACAAATAAAACGCAAAAGTTTGTAACGCAATTCTAATACTAAGATCAAATCATAAGAAATTTTATTTTAATTTGCTTTGAAACGGGTAATCAAATGGATTATTGTGTAACCGAATCGTAAATTGAGTTCTTATATTCAAGGTTTCTTGTATTTTGGTCTAGAAAAACGTGCATAATACTTTAGAAAAGATTTTTATAAAATTAAGAAACTTGCATTTCGTGTGAAAGTAAAACAGTGCTGATGAGAGGACCTTCGACCGACAATCCAATTGCTATTCAAATGTAATAAATCTTTGTTGCTGATTTGTATTGATTATTGAATTATAATCAACCGTTGACCTTGAGCCGGCTAAACAAACACTTTGACTAATATTAAGAAACAAATTTCCTAATACTTAGAAAGAAACATTTTAGGCTGGAAATTATAGCCGATTTCCTAATTTTCAGGGTGACTTTGGTTCATGGTTTTTTTGAGTGTACACTGAGAAAAAAAGTCAATCTAAAATTAAGATTGAACATTTTGTATTTTGAGAATCTTGCAGTCTAGTTATGAAAACAAGATTGAAAAACCTTGACATGAGCTTAGAAGTCTCAAAAACAAGATTTATCATCTCCCAACTTGTCAACCATCCTACAGTTTTCTGTAAAGCTTTAGTTGAAAATTTTTATGAAATATATTAAGATTTATTTTGCTAAAAAAAATAAACAACAAAAAATATTGTTGGTTGCAATGCAACCCACCCTACTTCTGCGACTCGTCACATAGTTGAAGGTTTTGGCATGGCCTCTTAGCTCGCTTTGCCATTAGGCGTAATTTTTTAGGCGCAACCAGTTGTCGTTTAAGAACTCAGCTGCCACAAATCTCGGCTCTTATACTGCGACTGGATGCGCTTAAAAAGGGACGCCTGATGGCAAAGCGAGCTAAAAGGCCATGCCGTGTGTTCAGTCCCCCGAGGTACTGAATTCGAGTCCCAGTAGCAGCGGATTCAT
>JBAMBO010001570.1:0-91573 GCA_037044535.1 Lordiphosa magnipectinata
ATAAATTCATAAAAATGTTCAACTGAGGCTTTACAGAAAACTGTAGGATGGTTGATAAGTTGGGAGATGATAAATCTTGTTTTGGAGGCTTCTAAGCTCATGTCAAGGTTTTTCAATCTTGTTTTCATAATAAGACTGCAAGATTCTCAAAAAAAAATGTTCAATCTAAATTTAAGATTGACTTTTTCTCTCAGTGTACACTCAAAAAAAAACATTAACCAAAGTCACCCTGAAAATTAGGAAATCGGCTATAATTTCCAGGCTAAAATGTTTCTTTCTAAATATTAAGAAAATCGTTTCTTAATATTAGTCAAAGTGTTTGTTTAGCCGGCTCAAGGTCAACGGTTGATTATAGTTTAATAATCAATACATTGTCAGTCGAGGGCCTCCTGGTCCTCTCATCAGTTGACTTTCTTGCTTTCACACTTCAGTACGAAATGCAAGTTTCTTAATTTTATGAAAATCTTTTCTAAAGTGTTATGTAAGTTTTTGAATATAAGAACTCAATTTGCGATTCGGTTACACAATAATACATTTGGTTACCGGTTTTAAAACGTAAAACATAGAGGAAAGCTAACTTCGGCTCGACCGAAGTTTATATACCCTTGTAGCTTGATGGCCCCACTACTTTGAGCATTTGCTTCCCAGTTTGTTTTATGGCAGCTATACGATGTATTCATCCGATTTTGACCGAACTCCCCAAAGTTGTGTGAAAACAGATAATATTCACAACTGGAAGATATAAAGACGCTACCATTGAAAACAAAAAAGTTTTTCTCACTAGAACTACTTTTTCGACCGATAGTTCCCATGGCAGCTATATGCTATAATCATCCGATTTGGATCAAACTTGGTAGAATTATGTAGTTGCATATAATATTGATTAGTGACAAGTTTGGGAGCGATAGCATTAAAAACAAAGTTTTTTCTACTTAGACTTTTTCTAAGACATATCTTTTGTATGGCAGCTATACTATATAGTCATCCGATTTTCATAAAACTTGGTGAAATTATGTTAATGCATAGAAAACTTAGAAATACGAAGGTTGGGGACGTTTGCTTTGAAGACAAAAAAGTTTTTCTCACTAAAACTTCTTTTTCGACCGATGGTTCCGATCCGGCCGATTCCGACAAATGTGCAGCGTATTTGTACCAAGAGGCTTCGTGCAAAGTTTGGTTAAGATAGCTTTAAAACTGAAGGAGCAGATAGCATAGAAACAGACGGACAAACCGACGGACAGACGAACATGGCTATATCAACTCAGCTCGTCATGCTGATCAAGAAAATATAAACTTTGTGTGGTCGGAGATGCTTTCTTCTATGCGTTACAAACATCTGGACCATATTAGTATAACCTCTACAAGGGTATAATTAAAAGAAAATTTCATATGATTTGATTTTAGTATTAGAATTGCGTTTAAAACTTTTGTGTTTTATTGGTTTCTTAATGGATTCTCTATGAATTTTACACCAGAAAATAGTCTACTACTTTACTACTTTCGACAGCTAATTCTTCTAATTATTAAATTAATTAATAGAAGAATTATGGTTTTCGACTCGTTTCCTGAATTTGTAAAACCTTACCACTTCTAATGTTTTAATAGCGAAACGTTCAATCCTGTGGTTCCTTTGTGATAGTTGTGCTATCACTTTTGCATGTAATTGGCGATTTTGTTGCTGGCGACAAATAATTTCGTTTGAAAAAACGCTCAGCTGTGTATTGAACGAAATCATATCTCCATAATTTTCTTCATATGTATTGGTGTCTAATCTGCCGTAAGCTGGCTGGCTTAAGCCGAATTTTCGAGTAATTTCTTGAAAATTAAAACGTATTCCGATAGATCAAACTCAGGAACGAGAACAGGCCTTTCAGTTTTGTGCCTCGAATTTCACACATATGTATGTATCAGGGGTGCCAGAGACATCACATTTGAAAATCGCGCACCCTTGAGTCGGCGATTTGCTTTAATAAATCCCTAAAATGCATTTTGATAAAAAATAAACCATATTGATGCATAAAGGGTGTTTAATTTGTAAATAATCCACATCAAAAAAATTAAACATTTAGCATTTTAAGTTTATTAAATTAGCATATTTTTAAATCGCTAGTTAAATTTGTCATTCACTGCAACTCACCAAATTGCTAGTATTTCAGTGGTGCCACCTTTTAACATTTGAATTTCGAAATTAATCGAATTTATTTTTTTGGTGTATAAAATAGCGATATTTGGGTTGATCGATTGTAAATCGATTGCTGCAAATCGAGTTCAACAAAGTGGCAACGCCGAAGCCAAAATAATGACGAGAAGCCGCTCAGATGTTATTAGATTTTATTATTCTTCCGAATTGTTTATAATTTCAATAAACGAAAGTAAGGAAATCTTGGCTTTTATGAAGGAGCATAAGGACTTAGCCCGCAATTTCACAAATGGCGACAGGGTAGTTGTGGCTGCAGCCTGGAATAAATATATGTATATCGTTTGATTAAGAAAGAGGGTCCGAAGCGGATCCAAGCCGGATGCAGTTTATCGTCTCCTTACGGGTTTGCTTCTTCCCTATATCTTCGAATGTTATTTGTCGTGCGAGAGGCATTTATTTAACTAAAGCAATTAATTTGTTTACATTTTAGTTCGCCGTTCTCGTGTAACATTACAACAGTTAGAGCTAGTTAGGTTAAGTTAGGTTAGGTTAGGTTGCGAAGGCTGAGACCACTTTGGGCCCATTGCGATGCCATGTTTGTTCCCTGTTAACGCTTTTTAAGACTGAGGGGGGTCCTCGGTACTGAACCATTGTGTGGACAGAATAAATTTTAGTAGAGCTGGGATCTCTAGCCCAGATATCTCCGAGAGGTTGAGTAGCAGAGGTTGACCAAGTGTCCTAAGTCTCCTTCTACTTAAAGCAGGGCAGTGTAAGAGAAGGTTAACAGTAAGAGTTGCAAGGTATCATTTTTCTTTTGCCGGGCGGCAAATTTAATTTTATTGTTGTTTGAAAATTAAGTTTGTTTTGCTTAAAAACGAACTAACCAAAAATCATACTTTTCAAAATATTAATAAAATCGTATGAAAAGACTTAGTCTAATTGGCACCCTACGGTATTAAGTTCGAAAGGGTTTGTGAACAAGTGAAAAATGAAATCACTCGAAGTTCTGTGGCATGGCAAAAATTTTCGCGCGATTTGACAAACCGCTAGTGCATTCTGTGGCCCCCCTGAATGTGTTTTTATATACATACATATGCTTAAAATGAACATTAGATTGGACGTGCTGAGTATGAAACTTTTAAGGTCATGGTCTCACCCCCCTATTTGAAGCTTTTTGGTGTATAATAGGCTTAAATAAAATCAAAAGTAAAAAAGTCGAGTTTTAACTGGCGTTGAAAGGCTCTAAAGTTTTTGTGAATAACTCATTCGCAGCTAACTCATGACAGCAATTGAAATGAACTAATAATTTCGTAGTAAAAATTTGTATTTGTTGAACGTGTTTAAGACCCCGTCGCGATCATTTAAAACTAAAACGAGAAGGCCAAGCTAACTTTGTCTGTGCCGAAGTTTTTATACCCTTGCAAATGCTGTTTTTGTAATGTCAGAGTTTAAGAACGCTTACATAAAAATCAAAAATTGTTGTGACTAAAACCCAATTTACGACAGATAAACATCTGATTTGGACCAAATTTCGCGAATCTTTTTGAAACACACACCAAATTAACAATCGCAGAGTTTAAGAACGATAAAATTGAAGACAAAAATGTTTTTCTGACTAAGTCTCATTTTCCGACCGATCGGTCCTATGGCAGCCTTAAGATAAAGTCATCCGATGTCTACCAAATTTTATCAGTGAGTAGTAATCAGTGAGTTTAAGGACGCTTACATTAACAACAACAAAAATTTCTTACTAAGAACCATTTTCGAACGATTGGTTCCATGGCAACCATAACATATAGTCGCCCGATGTCGATCAACTTTTCCAAATTAGTTCAAAAGCGTTTAATATTAAGAATCACCGACCTTAAGAACGATTTACTTGAAAACAAAATAGTTTTTTTCAGTAAGACCCATATTCCGACCGATCGGTCCTATGGCAGCTATATGATATAGTCATCTGATTTTGACCAAAGTTTGCAAATCTGTTTGAAAGCATAAAATATATTTATAATGGCCGAGTTAAAGGACGCTAACATTGAAAACAAAAAAGTTTTTCTCACTAAGACCCATTTTTTGACCGATGGTTCCTATGGCAGCTATAAGATATGGTCATCCGATCCGGTCGGGTCCGAGATATTAGCAACGTGCAGTAAAAAGAAGACTCTGTGCAAAATTTCAGCTCGATAGCTTTAAAACTGAGAGACTAGTTTGCGTAGAAACAGACGGACAGACAGACAGACGGACAGACAGACGGACGGACAAAGCTCAATCGACTCCGCTCATCGCCCTGATCATGAATATATATAGTTTATGGGGTCGGAAATGGATATTTCTATGCGTTGCAAACTTCTGGGCAAAATTATAATACCCTTTGCAAGGGTATAATGAATTAGTGAAAAAAGTCATTGGTCGCAGAGCTGAAATTTTCTACAGATTGGAAACGTAACTATTTTAAGTATATAGTTTTTTTTGTTAATATATCAAGTTGTTATTTTGGCATTTTAACATACAGACCAAAACTTATTTACATTTCTTCAGGCTTATTTTATCTCTGTCACCACTTATCCGACATAATATAGAATTGATACCGAGGAAGCCGTTGGTATTCAAATCTCAATTTTGACATAACTTGAGTTGTGCTGTTATTCCTTAATGCCAAAGATTATTTATGTTTAAAATGTACATACATTGTTATTACACAAGTAAAGTGACACTTTTTTTTGCCTGCTTACCGCAAATTCTTTAATACACAGAGAGCTCATTCTAGAGCAATGTATTAAAACATTTATTAAGTTCTTAAAAAGGCGAGGCTTTAATGAGGTGCAATCGAAAACTCAGCAATCCCAGACAAAGAAATGAGAGCTTAATAGCTAATTAATTCAATTTTCCAAGCTCATTGAATGAAATTCTGACGACGTGTCTGCTACTACTGAATGTATGCATGATGGGCACGTTTCTTAGCGATGAGAGTGTGACCTGGTAGATGGTCACGATTAGTGTACTTGAATTTTGGTGACATCCACAGCCGATAGTTAATTATTAAAAATATTTCTTGTCTCTTAACATTTTAAAATCCAAAATGGAACCGGTTTCGATTATGGTTCGGTTTCGGTTATACCCGTTAAAAGTAAGGGTTTTTATTTCGGTTGGATACCCTGGTTGTGATACCACATAACCACTTACATAACTTTTGAACAGTGAAGTGAAGGTCGAGGCTCTTAAATCGAGGAAGATTTGAGATTATATTTCATGGTTGATACCAAGGCCGCACTCTGAAAGAGCAAAGAGCTCTTTTATGCGCTATATTAGCTTGCTCACTGTTACTACCCATAACAGAGGAGAAAGCACAGCTCCCTGAGGAGTGCCCCTATTCACACATATTCATGTTTAGATATTCCCTAGATGTGTATTAACTGTTTAAATGGTCAGGAAGAATCGAAAAAACTCTACTAAAGGTGCCCCTACTTTCAGATCTGTATAAACAGATGTGATTGCGCCAGAAAGAAAGTTATTAAAATCTTCTTCGATATAGAGCAGGGGTGCCCGAGCCCTGCCGCCAGCCACGCACTTGTTGTTGTGTTGCGCAAAGGAATAGCCCGCGCGTATACGGTCACGCGTGCCATAAGCCTACATAAAGCAACAACAATTTCATATGCATGCTCTCCTTTCTTTTTTTCCGAGCGAAGGTTTTGTTGTTGAAGCGTGCAGAACTGCAACATCAATTTAATGTGTCTCTCTTCCCTCTCTTCTATGTCTCCGTCAAACTAGTACGCAACAACAATATTGCTTACGCGTAGTCAGCGCTCGCCTCGCGCGCGTGTGCTTCAGACAGCAACTACCACACACACTCACAAACAAAAATCGGGTTTCTTTTTCTATATTTTGTGGTTGTTCTTTCTTAAGATATTAGTTTTCACGAGGCCGTAAGCTCATTCTGGGCAACCAGAAATGCCACCAGCATGAACTCTTTAATCTCTAGTGATTGCTCTACATTTGTGATTAAGGAGCGGAGTGCTGCTTCAATAGATCAGCAACTTTTAAGCAACTTTATCGGGCAGTAAACACTATTTTAATTTACAGCTACTTGGTGGTTAGTTAGATCAGTTACAATTTTGAATTTTTTAAAAAAATGAAACTAATCATTTCAACTATTTCTTTTTATTGAGGGCATTAAAGCGGTGCGAGCATTAACAAGCGGGAAAAGCTCTCCAGGTTCTAGTTTTTTTTATAGCCCACACAATAACTGGAGGTGAAGTGGTCTTTATTTTAAGCATACCTTGATGATGAAAGATTACAAGTACCATAAAATTTGTATTTTGCCATGACCATAAATAAATCTCAATGGTAGTTGTTAAAAATAGTTGGCATTGATTTAAGAGCGGACTGATTGCCCACAGTTTATCGCTTGTTAGTCACCAAATGGATAGAAAATTATATTTTTACTCTTCTTATAATTCGCAGAACTCTCTGAAGTGCTATGGCAAATGATCTTCTCCAAGGGCTTCATCTTTGATAGCTATGTGGGCAGCGTCGCCGTTTATATCATATTTGCTCCTTGGGCCACTCTAACTGTTGGCATTTTGGTACTTATTGAGGGACTATCAGCCTTTTTGCATACACTCCGTTTGCATTGGTAAGTTATTTATACACAATTGCATACTTCACTCTTATCTTTCTCTCTTTCTAATTGCAGGGTCGAATTCATGAGCAAGTTCTATGAGGGTGCTGGTTACGCCTTTGAGCCGTTCTCTTTTAGGGTCATATTGGAGCCCAGCGAGGAGTGAGGAGTGAGCAGTGAGCAGAGTGCAGGATGCACTACAACCCAAAATTTGTGTTATTTTGCAAATAACATTTGCAGTTTGTTATTTCTGGTTTTCTAGATGGTGAAATAAAATGTTGTTTGATATGCATACGAAGTGCAGAGTGTACGCACATACATACATATATAACTGTAGCCAAAAATGTTTATCTCAGATGACAGTTTGAGTTTGGTCAGCCATGTGACAGCTGCAGACAGCCAAACAAAAATCCAAAACTATCTCAAAGCAAATTGCCTGATTCCTCTACTGTCTGTCTCTTGCTGCTGTTACTATATTTTTCTCATTAGAAAATATGTCATGTGCTGAAATTATGTTGTCAGTTCGACTGTCCATTGGGCATTGAGTTGTGAACTGATATTGAAGACAATTTAAATAATAATAATATGACAAATATTGCGCATGACAAGCAAATGTAAATATGTTTAGGTGACATGCACAATTCGCTAGTTTTCGGGCAATTTGCTTTGCAGCCAATTTTAAATTCAATTATGAAATGGGGAAATGCTTGAGCTTGAATAAACAAAAGTTATTTGTTGGTTTAACAATTAGAACAAAACATTAAGTTTGAATTGGAAATTTAAACTAAACAAAAGTCAGAGACAAAAACACAATTAGTACAAAACTTTAATTTTGAATTTAACAAAAGTCAGAGACTAAAAATTCTTCATGGTTTCATCATCTCTTCCCCTTATACCACACATATTGCTCTAGCTGTTGCTGATACAAGCACACACACAAAACAAAACAAAAAATGGTTCAAAACGCTTTGGGGCTTGTCTGTGTTCTGTTTGAGTGTTTGTGTGTCAATGTGGATGCTCTTTGCCTTTTTCTACACAACTGTTAAATGGCGCGAAATTCTTTTCAATTTCAATTTTTGGAGCTGTAGGCTTCAACCTGCCTTGTGCGAGTTTTCAAATATTTGCATTCGAACTCAATTGGTTGCGTTTTCTGTTTATTGCCTTTTGGGCGGCAGCTGGCAATGCTCTTTTTTTTTTTTTGTTGCTATTTTTGTTTGCGCCAGTAGCGGCGTGTTGACAACTGGGCCAGTGACCAGGTGAGCTTACACGCAATGCAAATAGAAATTCAAACAGGCTGCCAAATGCTGTGAACCCGCATGTCAAAATAGAAAAAAAAAATCAACAAAAAAGTGATACCTAACTGTGCCACTGGCTCCATGGTTTTTAGTCTCGTTTACACAGCTGACATTTTGGTCAGTAGTTCAAAAAAATGGACAAAAACACAAATAATACATTACGCATGCGATGCATATGGACATGTAAACAAATATGCAGCATTCGCCCACTAATGCTGACATTCCTAACTAACGCTGAGGAATGTTCTTTGAAACCAAACAGAAACGTAGCCAAAGCAAGGGGTGAATGTTGATTAGACCCCATTGCTTGCGTGGGCTATGTAACAATTAGGCATGACTTTAAAATATATGTTGAAAAAAGAATGATTCATTTTTATTTTTAATTCACAATGAATTAACAAAAATTTGAATTAATTCAATTTTTTCAATATCAGAATTGAATTGATTTTGATTTAATTCACTAACAAAAAAAAAAAAAAATTTAATTTATTTTGTATAAATTCAAGTGAATTAGAATATTTGTATGTATTTTCATTCATTTGATTTAAAACAGAATTGACTTAACTTAAAAAGCATGTTTAGTTTTTATTATGATATGGGTATTTTATACCCTTTACTCGCAGAGTAAAAAATGTAAGTAAAAAGGGTAAGAAGGAAGCAAACTAGACCCCATAGAGTACTATTATTTTATTAAATACTATACTAATTATAGTTAGCTATATTTTGTTTTATAAGTCGTTAACTTTTAATACCAGAAGCTTTTCAAAATTCTCGTCTCCCAGACATCCACGTTTGGATACGTTCAATAGTGAAGCGTAGGATAACAGCCTCTCTACTGCAGCTGACAATGCTGAGGTGTATTAAATTTTAAGCAAGCTCTCTTAATTTGTGGATACTTGTTCAGCATATCTAACGACTTTGCCGAGTCGGACAAACATGCCGAAAATTTAGATTCGGCTGGAGATATGCGGGCACTCAATATTTCTTCGGAATCTAAAAATATAAAAGCCTTTAATATAAATAATTGCGCTTTATGATCAGATATTTACCAGCAAATGAAAAATCGAAGTAAAGTAGGTAGTAAATATCCAAACATCATTCCTTTATCCCCTTGCAAAAAATCAATGGCCTCTGCTATTGGCTGCAGTAGTTCCAGATCCTCCATCAAATATTCAAAATCACCATCGAGAAAGCTTTCAGTATCTAGCGTTTGGCACAAGTGCTGGACTTATGGGAAAGTAAGTCCTTGACGGAGTAATATAATGAATTCCACCTCGTAATTACTGGATAGTTAAATTGTGAGTCTAAAGTTTAAATGAATATTTCTGACGACTTAGGTCTTTTAATTTGGCTCACAGCATGCTGCATTTTTTGAATACCTTAAAGGAAATAACAAAAATTGGTAAGTAAAAAATTACTAATTTTGCAAAAAAAAACAAGGGTCACTTACTTTTTTATGTTTATGGTATAAAATGCAATTTCAGGCAAGCAGTTTGTTAAAATCGGTAGTAGCGACTAAATTTAGAGTGTGAGACGAGCATGGAATATGACTTGGTTAAACCATCTTTAAGGATTGATTTGCGGAATTAGTCAAATTCATCATCTCCCTTCTCCAAGAAGTCCTCATGGTTAAGAATGCCAAATTCTTCGAAAGCTTTAAGGAAATTTGAGCCATTGTCGGTTTTTGTTGCCACCACTTTGCTAGTACTAAGACCGTATTCAGTATGAACTTCGTTTATAATACGACCAATCGCATCAAATGAGTGAGTTTCAAAGTTTCCGCTTAGTCAGTGACCATACATCTGCTGTCGTGCAAAAATAATCACCTGTTACAATAACATCTTTAAAATATGTTTTTAAAGATCCAAATGTGGAATTATGGAACTTCATTGCGGATGGCCTGTTCATTATTTTAAGACTGGGATTTGCAAAGTTGATCAATTTTTTAAACGAAGTTGATTCAACAATAGTTATGGGCAGCATATTATTTGCAATATGCGCAAGCACAAGTTTTGTCAAATTGGCTTTGTTTTGTTGGTGCTAATTTCGCTTCCTGTCTTATAGCCTCGTACTCCTTGTATTTGTCATTGTTGCCTTCGTAAATGGCGAAGAAACGTTAAAGTAACGCTTATCGTTCCGGACAACAAATTTACACAAATGTGGCATTTCGCTGAAATTTTCAATTTAGCATCCGGTGTTTTCAATTTTGATACATTAGTCTATGAAGATATTGAATTAAGGTTATAAGAATTTATATTCGGGGGTGCTCAACCCTGCGTACGCCACACATTCATACCTTATTGCTTATTGTTAAATAGATTTTAAGCAGCAGATTTCTGGTAGGTATAGCGCCTTCATTCTCAACCGAGTTAGCTCTGCAGCAGAATCAAACCGAAACCAGAACTGGAAGCGTATACCCAATAGAATCGATTAAAACCAAAAATCCGGCACCGGATCAGATATTTTTAATTTTTTGCTTGCAGGTATCCGAGAACCGATATTCTTGGAAACAAATTCAAAATTACCACTCCAAATATTGAAGGATTCATTATTATTATCTCATATATATCTTTGTTGATAATGGTACATTCGTCAGTTGTTTAAAATATTTAATATATATTTTCATTTGGGCTGGCTTAATGATCCTTGATTTGAACGATCCATTATTAATGAAAATATATCACCATATAAAAGTTAGCAACAGCTAATAGTTTATATGCCATTAGGATAGCAGATATAGTGCCCGGTTACGCTGTACAGTGTTTTATCGAAGAACATCAATCACTATAAGCGACATCCCATGGGACCCGGTTTTGGAAATAAATTCTGAAAAAAAAATGTGGTGAGGTAGATGAGCCGACGGATAAAAATGGCGGCACGAACATACATGAAGATATTCAAATTCTAAAAATCATAACCCTCTTCTCTGCTTTCCCTCGCATCATAAAAAACCAACCCATATATAAAAAAAAAATTAAAATATGAGATGTTGCATCTTAGAATTCATTTTCGTTGTTTTTACCATAAAGTGTATATTTAGTAAAAATTTTATATGTTTTTCTGTTTATGTTTTTCGGTTTTATGTGTATCCGCAATATGCTGGGATTGGCTTCAAAGTACTCCATATTAATACTGTTATCTGTACTCCACAACTTTGCTAAATAACAAATGAATTTCACGATGAACTGATATGTACCTCCGAAAAGTCCCTCGATAAATGCTTCCCAAATTGAAATATTTGCTTTTTTTCGGAACTTATAAATTAATGGATTTTCGACATATGCAATAATACATATTGAAATAAAGTTTTTAAGCGTAATTGTAAAGATTGAAGTTGTTACACATTACACAGTGCACCAAAAAATTTTGATACCAAGGAGACCAACAAAATTTAAAAGGTACTTATGGTAGTTAAAAACCCTGGCTGGAATTGGTCTGATTGGATAAGGTTTTCTTGTAATGGACTCTTGAAATTTTCAGGTTTTTTAAAAAAAATTTTGGTTGTTCAAGTCCGTATCTCATAAGCTATTTGAATTTTTAATGTACTGTCTTCAGCAGTTTTGTAGCTCTTAACGAACCCTACAAAAAAATTCTTTCGACCAACGCAAAAAAAAACCTGCTTTAGGCAGGTAGGTAGTTCCGGCTGGCCCTTTGTAGGGACCACACATAGACCTTACGGCCCTTAGTGAGGCCGGGTGACTTTTTCTGGGTACCATTAGAAATCCAAGAGGATGATTGACGTTTTGGCAAATGCAAATAGTTGTTTGTTGCTTCTTGGCTTAGTGCGGTTCCGGCTTTTGCAAGACTGTCAGCCTCCTTTATGTTAAAAATCACAAAAATTTAAAAATATCAATCTTTTCCATTGCTTTTGTTAAGGGTTGTGCTTTTATCTTAAAAACCGCCAACATTTTTATACGGTATTTATTCCGAGAATATAGATAAGAAAAATGCGATTATTTTTTATGAATATAACAATTTCATTAGATTAGTCTTTTATATAATTTTGAACTAGAAACTTATAAAAGTTGAAATAAAACTCGTAAAATTAACTGTTCTGATATAAATACATATTTGCGTTCCATCCATTCCAATCCATTTCAGCTTGTGTTACGAGCTCTGGTCCATCGACTACTTCATCTGGCCCAAGCATTGGGTCGTTGGAACCTGTCTGCTCTGGTGGATCTGCACCCGAATATTGCTGTGGAAGTGAAGTAGTGGGACCACGATCGTAAATTGTCTTTGACATTTTTTTTCTGTTTATCCCACTTATTAAATGTATGCACCATTACCACTTCTCTTTAGCATGTCAATTTGGGCGAACCAAATAGCATTCGTTTTTGTTTTTGGTTCAACCAACTTAAAATATAACATTAGTAACGTCTACATACTGTAAATGGCGTCCACAAACGATCAAACAAATCTGGTCCATCAAATAATACAGAAGGTACGGCCGTTTAAATTTTGCCGTTAAATTTTTTATGTTTTTGAGATTAGATGCACGTTTGGGAGCATAAAAGTCCAAATCCAGCTTAGAACCCTTTTTGAATTTAAGAATCTACCGATTCCATCTTCAGTAAGCCTTTCCCTAAAGAATTCAGGATTGCCAACTGCCTCTCCTTACAATCATTGCTATTGTTGGCGGTTTTCAAGATGAAAGCAAAAAAAAACAATGAAAATGGTTGAATTTCTTACATTTTCGTGATTTTCAGCATAAAGACGTTATTTTTTGAGCTGTTCCAAAGAAGTGTATTGTAGGTGTGGTTAGACTTATTGACTTCAAACTCGGCATACATACCCTCCAAGATAATAGCACCATACCTGATTCAAAATATGCAAAAATTCGGCTATGACCAAAAGGTTCATACCTTTATAAAGCGCTATGATATCGATAAACTGAAAATTTGGTAAATTTGAGGAGATAGAGTACTATCTATAAGTATTTTCTAAGATTTTTTTCTGTCATCAGACTATTTTTCAGAATTTTGTAAGCTTGGAAAAAAACGATTTTATAAAAAAATAAACATATTTGATAAATTAAAATCAAACAATTTATTTCTTATTAACAAAATCAAAGTTTCGTGTTTGATTTTCTGTAAAGTTATAAGAATAAATTTTCTTGGAAAAGGATGATTGATGTGATCACAGGAACTACAAATATAAACAAACTTCTTTCAACACACGTTTATGCAAATATCTCGTAAACCCGAAGTGCAGGGGGAAAAGAGAGCTTTGAAACCAACCCGAAAAAGATTTCTGAAACACCGAGAATGGGTTTTGGGTTGGTATTTGGTTGGAAGGGATTTCTATGACACCTCCAATGAACCCAACTAATCCAAAACTTTTATCTCTATGTAGAAGATGAAAAATTGGCATTAAAGAATAAAATTTTGTGGGTAAGTTGCACTGATGTAAATATCAATTAAAGCCTAAAAGTAGGTATTTAAAATTACCTTAGCTAGTGAAGTTAAATATAAAAAGTGAATGTTAAAGTGAATTTTAGTATTGGTGTAATCTCGTTCTCCATTTTGTGGGAACACACATATCGCACCCCAAAAAGTTTTTCTTTTAGGAGCAATTACTTAAAACTTCTGGTTATTTAAACACCGGAGAAATTGTTTCCTCGATATAACCGGAGTTTAAGTACTTTGGCTCACTCAAGGTCAGGCTCAGCTAATTTCGATAAATAGATATCGCCGCAACTAATCAGCTGTTTTTTGTATGGACTAGCGATATATTATGATTTAAATTTGGTACAAACTCTTCCATAGTTAAGCAACTTCATCAATCCTTTCGAGAATCATTTTAAATTTGGAGTTTGCCTTGCTGAATCGTTAGAACTCTCCTCGAAGTATCTCGTATAATTTTCTTGGAGTTTTGTCTTTTCGAATTAAATATCCAAGGCGTGGAGGCAAAATTTTGGTTTATTCAACCATATAAAAAAAAACAATGTAAATGTTCTTAATAGCTGTTTCCCCATCGATGATTTTATCGATAAGTCTATTAGCACTTATCTGGAGTTTAAAAATTCAACAGCACTAGAAGCTCCGGTTATTCGTAACTAATCTCAAGTTAGTTTAAATAAACGGTCTTAGAAAATCAAGCCATAAATTTGAAAGATTCAGCACTTTGTTTTTACCAAATTTGTTATTTTAAATCAGTAAACGTTGCGCCTGCATAAACATTAAATTTGTCCGTTCTGCCTGCTAAACCCCTTTTGGTTGCACTCTTCTATGTATGCATAGACAGAATCGTGAATTATGAGCTTTGACCTAACGCATTTGGCCCCAAATTTATCAATATATGGGTAAACGTTTGTGTATCCAATTTTTGTGCTAATTTATTTGTTCAGTTCAATTATTTGAATTTTATTTTGCAGTTGTCATTTGACTTTTTTTTTGCCCAAAGCGAAAGAACGACTCGCCTACAATGAACATAAATCAATGGGCTTTTGTTTTTGGTGTCGTTGATTTGCATGGGGATTTGTGTATAAATCCGCGCCAAACACATGAAACTCTAAATAATAGTTATGTGCATATAATATAATATTTATGTGTGCGCTTGTGTATACTTGATATTGCTTTTTAATTGTTCGCCTGTGTATAGTTTCTTTATTTAGGTGGGGCTTTCGTTTATTTTTGTTTGAGGATATAGCATATGCAGCCGATGGCTGCCTAATTGATTAGCGCATACAAAAATACTTTTGTTTTGTTATTTTTTTAGAATTGATTTAAAAGCAATCAAATAAATATGCAATTTATGGATAAAACTAATGGAATTGCTTTGAAACCATGCAACATAAATTACCATAAATTAAAAATGTTTATTTTTGCTCATTTGACTTTGCACAAAAATGTGCTGCATACTTCTTGGGGCAGTGCAAACACACAATTATTGCGTATACGACACCGCCCATCTCTCTCTCTCTCGCTATGCCTGTTGGCGACAACTTCTTTGGCAAATATTTCGAAAATATCTATAAGCATTTAACAATCTGACCACACCCACTCTCTCTCTCATACAATTGCTTAGCCATTTTTGGCTGACGGCCATTGCATTGCACAAACAAAAGCAAATAACCACACCAAAAATATTTGAAACCACATTTTTTCGTGTTTTCGTTCCTTTTTGTACTTCTTATACCGTGTCCTCCTGCTACTGACAGCTGCAAAATTTGTGAGCTCTTGTCCGTTTGTATTGTTGTTGCTGTTGCTGTTATGCCAAAAATTGAACACACAAAGCACAATTGCTATGCAACATTTGTGTAGACATGCGACCAAGTGAAAAAAACGTACAAATAAAATTGTTGTACAATCGAACAAGCCGTGTGTGAGAGAGTGTGTTACGATGCTTAATAGTTTTATTGCTGGCCCCGGGGCGTCTCTCTTTCTCTATGGTACCCAGTAATGTGTGAAAAAGGCAAGTATCTGGCTTCTGAAGTGAGTTAGGAGCTGCATATAATAAATATTGGAAAATATAGAACAGATGGAGGGCCAAATGTGGCAGAAGGTAAGCTTTACATTTTCTGTAAATTTTAAGTAAATTTCTAGTCTAAGGGTCTAGGGGAACTTGCAAAAGTATGTAGAATGAGTTGAAAGTTTATACAAAGCAGAGAATGGAGATGACATTCCGAAATGTGAAAATTACTATATTGGGGTTCGTTCAAGCAAAATTCTGCTCTTTTAAGTTGCACTCCCATATTAATACGCATTAAATAAATGAAAACGAGAAAGCAAAGCTAACTTCGTCTGTGCCGAAGTCTTAATCGCCTGAAAAAACTCGCTCAACGGTTAGCGATTTCGACCAACTTTCACAGATCAGCTTAAAAACATAAAATATTAATAAAGACCGAGTTTAAGACCGCTAACATTGACAACAATAAAGTGCTTCTCACTAAAACCCATTTTCCGACCGATCGATTCTATGGCAGCTACAAGAATTTGTCATCCGATCCGGAGGGACTAATTCGCGTAGAAACAGACTCAATCGACTCAGCTCGTCGTGCTGATCACGAATATACATACTTTATGTGATAGGAGATGATTCTGTCCAGTTCAGGGTTGCCATTCAAGCTATTTAGTTGCTTGATCTAGAAATTTTGAAGGTGGAAAATAGCTACAAATCTGGCAATTTTTAAATTATGTTTAGCTATTTGGCTACTTTTGAGTCGACAGAAAAAAAAGATCACGATATTTAGTATCATGCGGGTATTTTGAGTATCGTATTGACCTTCATCTGAAAAAAATATGAAGATGATCTTATCGCATCCATATGTTTAAGTGGAAATAGTATCCCTTTGATATAAAAAATTTATGTTATTTTGATATTATTGAAGATATTGCTGATATTTGATCTTTTTTTTCTGTCGTAGTGCAAAAAAATTACTAATAATTCCTTTTGGAAAACCGTGCTATGCAAATAAAGCAGCAATGAGTGAGAGTAATGAGGGCATAATCGTTAGAAATAGCTTCAGTTCATGAGTGATTTTATTAATTTTTCTTGCCTAAGCAAGAACGCCCTGCCAGTGTTGAATTCATGACGAAAAATCCTGTAAGGAAAGCCACATTTTTAGTACCACCTTTTTCAAATCAGGGTTGATTTCAGTACTGAACCCACCAAACGGGTTCTAACACTACTGTGGTCCATTCAAAATGTTGAACCTGAAGACGTTAAATGAGATGATGTGGGGTTACTGGTCTTTTTTGCACATAACTTGAGTATCTTCGACAAATCGATAAATTAACTTGATTACTAAATATCTCTAGTAGGTACAAACTACCAATATACTAACTGTGGGAGATATGATGTTTTTTCCGAATTGCGTGGGTGGGAGGGGGAGTGGCAAAAATTGAAAATAAACTTGATCTGCCTGCAAGTATAAGAAGTTTATGTCCCGTACATGTCAAACCCCTATCTCTTACCATCTCTGAGACATCTTCGATCATACGGACAGACAGACGGACATGGCCATATCGACTCGGCTGTTGATGCTGATCAAGAATATATATACTTTATAGGGTCTGAAATGATTCCTTCTCCCTGTTACATACTTTTGCACAAACTTAATCTACTCTGTGTACCTTTAATATAGATATCTTCTAATATCTTATTGGAATGGATTATATCAAACCCTTTTAACTGTGATATTATAATGTCCTTTTTTTATATTTTTTTCATGATTTTCAATTGAAAATCTGAGATCCATTTAACATTAAATGGATAGTTGTTGGGTTAAGCACATAATGAATACACGACCTTGAGCCGGCTCATAGCTATTTCTTAAATTAAATGTATATTTTATAACCCAAAAACGAATATAAATAATATCCAGTCCAAATGAATACTAAATTTATCCAATGCACAGTGGTTTTTTTTTTACCTCTTTTTGGCATAAGCCCAAAAATTTTTTTTTCAGATATCAAATTTTAGCTGGTTTTTAATATTTACATACTCCTATTAGATCAGAAACAAAACATTCCCAAACTTTGTGGCAACACTGTTTAGTTGACGTGCTGTTGAAGTCAGCTGCTTTGTTTTTTGTGAAATTGGCAGCAAATATTATCCAACTTTTAGTGCGTCTGCTTAAAAAGTTAGAAGCAAAATCAAAATTGTAAAAATGCAAATTTTTAGTCCAGATATTTAAGATTATAAGTTAATAACGCGTTTGTCATTTTTGTTTGCGGTTGCCGAATTGTGGCGCGTGTTGTTAATGTGTAATTTTAGGTTAACCCTAACCATTGTAGCTATGTTTCGAAAAGAAGAATTGAAGAAAAATAAGGAAAATAAGAAAAACAAGTTTTTAAATGCAAAGTTTTTAACGAAAGTGGGCAGATTAAGGAGTAAGTAACACTTCTTGCTGCAACGTGCGACTTTTCGAGAAATCGGCTTTATTGCAGCTGAATTCGTGCTTTAGTTGTATAGATTACTTGAGAAAGAGATAAAAAAATTTGTTTGCTCAAACACAAAAAGGTTTGTAAGTCGTATTCAGAGCTAAAAGAAAAAGTACAAAACGAATTTCAGCTCAACAGCCACAAAGTCGGAGCAATTCGGACAGATCAGTTATATGGCAGCTAGATAAAATAGTATGCCGAATCGAACCTTTTTCGATAAGTCGCTAAAAAAGCTTAAAATACGTGTTCAAACCGAATTTCTGTTAAATATCGTTAAAACCAACTAAGTTGGTGCAAATCGGCCAGATCGGTTATATGGCAGCTATATGAAATAGTGCGCCGAATTGAACAAAGTTCAATAAGTCGCTTAAGGAGCTTAAAATACATGTTCAAACTAAAATTCAGTTCAATAGCGTAAAAACCAACAAAGTTAGCTCACATCGGCCAGATCGGCAATATGGGAGCTATATGAAGTAATGGTTCTAGTCGAACCCGATTTTTTAAGTCGTATTAGAAGCTAAAAATACGAGTACAAACCAAATTTCAAGGTTGGAGCAAATATGCCAGATCGGTTATATGGCAGCTATATAAAATATTGGCCTAAATTGAGTGAATCTTTGCTAGCCGTCTTTGGGGTCCAAAAGCAAGGTTATTTTTTACCACCTTCACAGGTAGGCTAGGAAAAGTTGGGTGACAGCTCAAATATATTTTCCAATTAAACTTTTTTCGTTATTTTTGGGTAATAAAGCTTATATTAAAATAGACCTTGTTGTCTTAGGAACTGGTTATGTATTTTTGATAATTTATTGAATCAGGGTATTTTAAAGTCGGGGCACTCGACTTCAGCTTTCTAGCTTGATTTTAAAAAGAGCTTTGGGGTAAATGTTGTTCAGGGAAAAAAATATATTTCTAAATGACATATAAAACAAAATCTAACAAAACTGAATGCATTTTTTTGGTATATTTTTAAAATACATTTATAAGGAAACAATTACTTTTTGCATACAAATATAATAACAATTTCGCTAGCGGAAATGAAAAAAATCAGGATGTGGTAAAGTATTGAAAAGTGATGAAAAGGGGGAAGCTAAGCCTCAGGCAAAATAGCAGACAAACAACGGATTGGAGCTGATACGAAATATTGAGGAAAATTAACAAAACTAAAATAAGCAAGGGAATATCTTAAAACTAAATTAGTAATCTATATCTGCGCACCAGTTGGAAAGCGGTTATCAAGTGGTTCAAGGAATTTGAAATATGGTGTTTAAGATAGTATTATAGATCTCGCTACCATGACACAATAACTACAAGGTAGCGCACTGCGCGGATTCGATATTCTCAGTCGGCATTGGTACGATGACTTAAAGTTGTAATCTGAAGTATTGAAAAGACATGGTCGCCTTCGATTTACTGAAGTAGTTCGAACTTTTATCGAAAGCTGTCAAAAAATGTAAGTAACTACTGAGACATGATAAAATTAGAAGCTTTTATGGAGTACTGAAAGCTTTTGATGAAATCGAGAATGAAAGAGAGAGAGGGAGAGGGAGAGGGATGGTGAGCGTTAGAAAAAGAGTGTACGGCAGACACACTCCAATGGGGTATGTATCTTCTGTTGCAATGAAGCAAAACAAAATCAACATGCGACCAGTGCAACAGAAACCCAATCCTTAGAAATCACCGTCGGCAAATCAAAAAAAAATAACTTTTGTAGCAAGTGGCAGCAACCCACTGAAGCTGTGGTGCAGGGTGCCCCAAGAAGAGAGGACAAAAAATGTACAAATGCTTTAAATCAGTGTTGCTCGGCAATATATTGGATTGTCTTGATATGCTGACGGCGAATGACTTTCAGACATTCAGTAAAAAATGACTTCGGCAAGCATTCGGCTCTTATACGTGTGAATTACCGAATGCGTTCGGCCCCCTGGGGCTATGGCTGGGGAACTCTGTGGAGTCCCGAAAATTGAGCTCCCTACCTGTCATAGTTGTCCTAGAGTAATAAAATATATAAACAAATTAAGTAAATTTTATTCAAACCACCATAAACAATATTCCAAACTTCTTTTGGCTTAAGCGCTCATTGATTCTCATGTCCATGTCGGTTGACCACGTTTATTGTCAACATGCGCTGGGCACCCTTCACTTCCAAAAAAAAATATATATATTAAATTCCTTTGGCCTTTCTTTTGTGGTTTTTACCCTCAAAATAAAAAATAATGCTATATCTTGAGCAATTTGTGGCTTTTTGGCTCAGGCTGTCAGCATTTCACAATCAGACATATTAATCCGTTTTTGGTTGTCTATCATCAGCTTAGCTCTGTCTGCAGCCCAAGAATGAGTAAACATTTCATGTCCACTTTTGCAGCAGCTGCACATTTGGACAACGCAGACTAATTAGAAGGGACCAAAGATTTCTTCGGCTTGTTTAGATAGCTTAATGAGTCAAGTGGTAAAATGGTCAAATTCTTGTGTATATAAAATATATGTATATATATTTTATTCACAGACAAAAGCCAAACACAAAGCTGACGCCTTGAGCGCAAATTTCAATGCGTTTTAAGCATAAAATAAATGTCCACTAAAAATGTCTCTGTGTTTGCTGTTGTCCCTTGTGGGCGTGGGCAATGGCCATTGTCAGCACAAAAGAATCGCATTCGGTATGTCTCAAGGACATGATCGTGGTTGACTGCCTTTACAGAGAGAGAGAGCCGAAAATCGCTGCAAGTGCTTTTAAGTCGTTGTCAAATGCAAAAGGCGCAATAATTCAAATTTATGTTGCGCAATTGTGCTCATCTACACGCACAGCCCACTTCTTTACCATAAATAAAGTAAAAGTTGTACGTGCGTCCAGCTGAGTGGGCGTCCGAGCCGGCTGGCTCATCATGAAGTATGCTAAATTCACTGGCCCACAAAAAAAAAAAAAAAAAAATAAAGGAAAAGTACCATAAAATTTTTTTTTATAATTTGTGGTCTTTCACTGAACAATTATTTTGTGTGTGCTCGTCCATGGCTAGGTCTAGGTGTGTCCAACTGCCTACTTCCGTTGCCGTTTGAAAATTATCTGCTTTTGATTTACTGACTTTTTCCACTGTGCTCCCTTGAAATGTCATAAAATTTTACTCAAGCCCATTGAAGGGCTATGCCTGGGTAATTGCATTTTCGGTTGATTCGGTGATTTGGCCCAAAGCTGCTGTGAAAGTGGTAATAAAAATGCGGACAAAGAAAGTGAATCTAGATTTAAAGAAAATCAAAGTTGAAAATGTAAAGCTGAGGGGACGAAAGCGAACAATTTTCCTTATGATTAAGCTATTAATGTCGGAAATTTAAATATGACTAATGAGGTCGAATGATCCACCTGTGCGTGATGCTTTAAAATATACGAATAGAATTAACATGGTCGTTTACTTATTGCATTAGTTCCCTTAACTTTTAACCGCTTAAGACTTGGAACCGAAACCGTAACCTTATTACCTTTATTAACATAAACGGCTATCAGTACCGAAACAGAAATAAATATATGGGTTAATTTCAGTTTTTCATCTACTAGTAAAAATTTCTATAGAAAAATTTTAATGTTAAAAATTTCGATAGTCGTTAAATTTGAAGTATGTACAATGACCTTTTTACAAACATATTTTATTCGCCGGTAACTGAAATCCTTACCTTCTTCATTTCATTTGTTTGTATGAAAATGTGTGTATTCAAACATATTGTTGTTGTTTGCTCTATCGCCTTTTTCAAGTTACCCTCTTTCCCTGAATTTGAATGAAAAATAAAGCCTTAAACATGCTTCTGTATCAGAGAACTGCAGCGAGCTTACACATGTATGATCAATCACCCATGCTTCATATGCGGTACAAGTAAACTTAAAGCTCAAAGCTCGTTGACCATTTTCGTGTAGCATACACAAAACAAAAAATTCAAAAGTGATCGTGTATAAAGTGCGAGTCATTGTATTGGCGAGCTCGAGTACTGCATAGTAGAAACACCCGAGATGACTCGTACCTTCGGCTACAAGTCACCGCAAGTACTTGTTGCCGAAATCAATGATCTTCTGCGGGCTTTTACAAGCAAATCTCGTTTACCCTTGCTACGAGTAACACACTCGGCGCGAACAGCACGCCAAAAACAACAACATGTGAGAGCAAGAGAGATAGCACTATATCGTTTGTATATTTTGCATTTGTATTTGGCGCACGGTTCCTTCTCTCCTTCTTGTGGTAAAGAATGTTTTTAGAACTTGTGACTCCTTTATTTTTTTACAGCAACTGTAACGGGTTAAATTAGACGTTTGATTTCCAAAGGCCTTTAACACCTTGCAGCAAGTGCTACAGTAAACGAAACCTGCCACTACAGTTTCATCTGGTTTTAGAATTTCACACACCACATTCCACACAAAACTTTCCTTTGCGTCGGCCAGACAAGGTGTAATTGCCATTTGCAATTTGCCCAGAAATAAATTCTACATTTTCAGTCATTATGCCACCAAGAGAATCCAAACTGCAATAACTTTTTAATTTCTGTCATTCACCGCTGCTCAGCTACTGCGTAATAAGTGTGACGCAGTTGCATTTGCACATCATATTAGCCGCAGCTCGCCGTCAACAAACCGAGTAAGCGTTCGTGTGTAAGAATGTTGCTCGCTTACTCGTCTTGTTGACAACAAGCCCCAAAGCTTTGTGATTTTATGTTTAAAGCGCGAGTCACTAAAAGTACTCGTCAGTGGCGGCATGATATCCGCTGGCATCCATTCAGCCGCGAGCTCTGACAAGCTTGTTCAATTATTACACGAGCGAAAAAAATGCTTACCCGTTCTGACTTAATGTGCTTTCGATCAGTTCTTGTGTGTCACACCAAAGTGGCACGCCGTTATCTTGACAACTTGTCAGCTTGGCGCCGGTAACTTGACAAGTTGCTCTGTGATCTTTATAATGGATGGAAGAGAGGAATGAACAATTTTCATTCGTGTTTTGACTTTTGATAAGTTTGCTTGTCGACACTTCTATGAACACCCTAACATTTATTAACCCTCTACCGCATTCAGCGCCATATATGGCTTTTAATTTTTAATGAATTTTGTTTTAGTTAAAACGCTACTTAAGCGAAGTCAATTGTTATCGGTCATTCACTTTGCACTATTTTCTATTCGAATGCCATGTGAAGATTTTTTTGGAGATGCTTTATTTCGTGTATCTATGAGTTTTGTTCAAGCGTCTCACATGGGTGAACGAAAGAGAATTTTGCTGAATATCGATTTAAATTTGCTCCACACAAACCATTTGTTTTGTTAAAGAATCATTTTTTTCCAAAAGAAAATAAAGTTTTTTTTTCATAAAAACATATAATTTGACTGTGAAGTAAGCATTATATATCCTATTTCTTGTAAAAACTACCGAAGCCATATATGGCTCTTCATGCAGTAATGCAGTGTATGATATGTTCTATATACACATGAAATTTAATTTGACGACTAAAAATACGATACCGATGAAGAAGTTGTTGGAAATCAAAAGCTCGAACAGAAGATTTGTATGGCAGTTATATGCCGGAGACCGATGAGAGGGGTTCGGATGATCACTGTGACAGGCCCCACTTTTCGAAAGCAAAACCGACAAAAAAGGCATAAGCACCGATTTGGAAAACAAGTCACTAGCCCCCTTATTCGAGTGTGAGCTTTCCATTTCAAGGATCGTTCAAGTTTTATTAATGAAACGGAGACGCGAGCAGACTTAAAGCAGAGCACCTCTGCAAGGCAGGAAAAGTAAAAAAACGACGACGTCCTACGACCACTCAGACTTCATCTCCGACTACAAGCAGAGAAGATACTCCCGCTAGCAGCAAAAGAATTAAGCACCAAGATTTTCCACTGAATTCTGTTCAAGCTGACAGTATTGGACATTTTCCCAAATGTATGAAGAATGGACAGCTTTGTCAAAACGATTGTTCATTCCGTTCTGACACATTTTTTTTATGAGAAATGTAATGTATTTTTGTGCTTCAATGACAAAAAAGAAACTGTTTCACAAGCCTTCACACAGAGTAAGCTATATGGGTCATTCTTTTTGAAACCGAACGGTATGTAAATTTAGATCTCGACGCTCCCACCAAATGGTGATTTTCGGTTTTGCAAATAAAATTTTTAGACCTTCAAATTTTTTGGCGGCTGTAGGTCTCGTTATGTTGGTACATAACTTTAAAACAGGGACACACCACACCACAAAGGAGGTAAGTTGACCGAACAGCTGTTTCAATGGTATCTATACCATATATGTAAAGGAATGAGGTCGCTTTCGTAGGACTACTCCACCCACCTTCCCCGCTCTTCGCTGGTTCTGTATCGTGTTGCCTCTTTAACATAGGAAGCTAATCTGTTCCAGTCCATGCCATCTGACACAAGTTGGATCTCCTCGTCTGTGAGAACTGGTTTGTTCCAAGCGAGCAGTCGATGCTTCCAGAAAATTGGACATGTTGCGCAAAAGTGGATGACATCTTCCCGTTCTCCAAGATTACAAAGGCTGCATATCTCAGATGGGTTATGCCTATGTGGGGAATAGTTTAGGTTCAGCATCTCAGTTCTGGCTTTGAAAATAGCTGAGATTGAAGTTGTGTCATAATGGTCTTGGAAGTAGTAGACCTCCTTGAGATTCAGGTTCAGTTGTCTATAGCTGTAGCGAGTTTGGCTTAGTCGTGCAGATATTTCAAAATTTGTTCGGGCTCTATTATACATTGCCAGAAGCAGGGCATGTTGTGCGGTGTTCCAAGTTGAAGTCAATACCATACTCCTGCGATAGGTTTTCCCATACATGGATATATTGCGAATTGGTTTCTACCAAGAAGTTTGCCGCAATAAGGGTTAGCCGGTGCCGTGGTAGTGATAGAACTTTGTTCACGTATCGAAAGTGTGTGTTCATAAAGCTCCGAAAAGCCTGTTTCTAAGTTTATGGCTGCCCAGTTTGTACGCCAAAATTGTGTTGAAAAATAATATTCAAACCTGGAAAGATAAAGACTCTACCATTGAAAACCAACCAGTTTTTTACTAGAATTCATTTTTCGACCGATCGCTCCTATGAAAGATATATTCTATAGTTATCCGATCTGGATAAAGCTTGGCAGAATTATGTGGAAGCGTATAATATTTATCAATAACAAGTTTGAGAGAGATGCCATTGCAAATTAAAAAGTATTTCTTACTAAGACTTTTTTTCAGACCTAACTTTTGTATGGCAGCAAAACTAAATAGTTAACCTATTTTCATAAAACTAGGTAAATTTATGAAAAAGCAAAGAAAACTTATAAAGACGATGTTTGAGGACATTCGCGTTGAAAACAAAAAGTTTTTGACATTAAAACTAGTTTTTCGACCGATCGTTCCTATGGCAGCTATATTCTATAGACATCCGCTTTGAATCAAAATTGCCAAAATTGTGTGGTAGCATATAATATTGATCAGTAACAAGTTTGGGAGCAATAGCATTGAAAACAAAAAAGTTTTTCTTACTAAGACTTCTTTTCAGATCCATCTTTTGTCTGGCCGATTTTCATAAAACTAGTTGGAATTAGGTAAAAGCATAGAAAACTTTCAAATACGAGGTTGCGTTGAAGACAAAAAAGTTTTTCTCACTGAAACTACTTTTTCAACCGATGGTTTCTATGTCAAATGCGAACAGCTGACTAATTTCTGACAGAAACGGTGTCGACAGATCAATTTTTAAGTCTAGATCATCGTTGGTCAGCGAGAGCTAGGCCAAAGTGTGAGAATATAATGCTGTGCGAACATAAAGCGTCGCGAACCAGCTTCGTCGAACGCTAGACAGCGGCTGAAAGGCAGTTTACTCTCTTGGCGTCAGCTTAGGCATGCCGTCGGCTCGTATACGTGTAAATACCGAAATGTCTTCGCCCCCCAGGGGGTACTTGTGGCTGATCTAGATATTCTAGCATGGAGCAATGAGTATTAGAGATAATAATTTGCGCTGCCTCAGTCAGCTGTTCGCTCTCATTTACGCTCTCTGGGTACATTTATGAATATGTCGGTCTCGCTCTAACCACTGTAATTTCCTATGTGGAACTATAAAGTATCTAAGCAATGTATATAAGGCACTATTGTTTAAACCAGTCAAAATTGAGATGCAGCGCAAATTTTATCTCAAATACTCATTGCTCCATCATTTTAGTCTATGAATGAATTGTTAACTGAATTGACTGTCGGATTTATTTCTTCCTTGGGAAAAGCTTGGCTGCGTATCTCCTTCTCTCTCTCCGACGCACTGTGTGCGCTGGCCGACCGTCGGTTGATTTGGCCCTTAGCACCTAACAAAATATAGCACCCACACTAGTAAATGTTGATCGTTTGTTTTCAGGAGTAAAATTTATAATGTTAAACTCTAAAATTATCGAAAATACTTCAACATTTAAACTTCGTGCATTGAGGTCCGATTTCGCATCTCCCACATAGCCCTATCTGTCACATAAACTCACATATATAACAGAGTTAATTGTTAGTTTATCTAACACATAGCAGCTATCTAGAAGATGTGAAATTGGCCCTTACTGAATAAATGAGATTCCAAACGTAGCCGAAACCCGAAACATTATAAGGTTACTTACCATTACCCGTACTTTAACTTATCTATAAAATCGATCGTTCAAAACAGTAATCTGGTTCCGTATAAGTTGCAAATCATCATTTTCATAAGTAAATTTACAAAATAAATGATGATCAACTTGCTCCTAGATATTAAACTTTTGAGCGATACCAAAACCATCCTACATAAATTATATTAAAAGTGCTCAGAAAAAGTATTGGATCGCCGAACTGTTTGACTGTTTTCTTACTTGATTTTCTATAATTTAACTGTGTTTATCAATTTCAATAAGAAAATATCAGCCAAAAAGCCTTCCTTGGTTCAAATACAATCAGTAGCTAATACAACTAAAAGCTGCAATTAAATGCCACAACAAACTCAAATTGCGTTGAGTTCTATAACGTAGATACACACACACACACATACCTCCGTTATCCTTTGTTGTCTTTTGCGTCCGAGTCGCCACATTTAATTGTGCTCCAATGTTCAACAGGCCGTTGTACATGCGTATTAAATGTAATTAACTCATTATAAATGATAACCATGGACCAAAGGAGTCGTCGCGTCTTAAGCTGCCGTGTTGGAGCACTTGGAGAGAGAAAGCACGACTTGTCGTCACAGCTAATTTAGTCAGCTCGGCCAGCAGCAGAACGCAGCACGTGTTAGGTTGCCCGGTAGTAGCCGGATGGGTAGGTGAAGGTGAAATTATTACCGGCATAGCACAATGTGACACTCTGGCTATTATTCAGCCAACAGGGCAGGACCTCAGGTAATAAAAACACGCTCTCATGTGTGTGTTGATATTTGGCCTCGTACTTTTGCTTTATTTTTTCTTTTCTAGTTTTATAGTTTGTCTCTCGCCTGCGGCTTTCATTGTTAATTATGTAACACGCTCAAAGTGTTTCGTTACGCACCTTAGGTGTTCATTTTGGCGGAAAAACGCATTTGTACTTATTTCCCCAACACCACCTGTAGGTGGTTTCTTTTTTTTTTTGCCGCTGTCGCTGTCCAGTTTGCGTGCTCACATGCGGATTTAATTTAGATAAAGTGAAAATGTAGATTAGTATAATTGCTGGGCGAGCTAAACCGGGAGCCAGGAACCAGGAACTGAGGAATGAATGTGGTTGGCAGCATGCCCAAGTGTTTGTATTTTGTTTTCTGTCAGGAAGAGGGTGGTTTGGCGGTTTGAGGGCATAAATTGTGACAAAGCTTTTTAATTTCTGTTGCAACAAATGAAACTTTAGCTGGAAATTAAGACACATTTGCTTAAATGTGCAATTATTATAACAAATCCTTTTTTTTACAAAGACAGCCTGAATAACTAGTACTCGCAATTGCAATAGAGATGGATACGAAATTGCTTATGGATAGATCGACCGTATATAGAACATAAAAGGTGGGGGTATGGCGGAGAAAAGGAAGAAGAGAGGTATCTTTCCTGGGATCAAATCAATATTACATATCGAGCTCAAAAACAATCTCGAACTTGCTTAAAATGATCCTGGATTGAGATTAAATTGTTCTCGCATTTTTTGCGAGATAAATGTAATCCTTTTTAGGATCAAAAAAGTTGGATTAACTCAATCCTTTTTCGGAACGGGTCAAGAATATCCGGAATTACGTTGATTTCATTATCGATTGGGAATGATTTAATTCCGTATGGACTGATTTTATTTTTGAGTGTGGATTTTGTCTTTTCCAGGTTTTGGAATCATAATGAAGACAGACTTCTGCCTTGCTATGGCGTTAAAAATTTTGCAAATGTAATGTAATGTACAATGTGGAATGATCATTTTTGGTATGATTAGGTCGTTATTCGCAGATTTCCTAGGATTCAGTTGCTTCTTTATAATCTTGGATATATCTCGCACTCGAAACGTTAGCGGATTTTGTGAAGGTGGGCTTGAGAGCGATGGAAGAGTGAAATAATTAGTTGCTCTTTCTTCATCGCTGCGAGCCTATGAGCCTTTACGATCTCTGATTGGTGTTGTTGTCTCGTTTGATGGACTCAATATGGGGTGTGCTTTCCATAGAGAAAACTTAGAGCATGTTAGGGAAAGACGTTCAATATAAGTCTTTTGGGCTTGTATATCGTAGTCTTCGAGGGCTTTCGATTGTTTCCGCGTGGCTGTTCTTAGCATTTGATTCACCATTGGTGATAAAATGAAAACGAAAGAATATTTTTCAAAACTTTTTTCTTCATTTTATTAGTGCACTCAATGGTCAGAATGCCCCAAAATGTAGCATAAAGTCCAAATATGGAGATATTCTTAAGTACTTAGTTGACTAAATTGTTTATAGCTTAAGAAAGAATAGGCTTAGAGGCAGTGATTGGAAAGGTACCAAATTTTCTTACCTTGGTAAGGTACAAGGTAAATGTAAAAAAATATACCTAAGTAAGGTAAAAGGTATTCGGAATTCCCAGTACCTAGGTACAGGTAAAGATACTAAAAAGATACTTTTAAATTAGAAAGCATGGTTCATCAATTTTTATTATGACCTTAGACCTTATGTATAAAAATGGAACATTTTAATTTTATATAATCTTATTTTATTAAAAAGTTTCTCTTATACCATCTCGCCTTTTTAATATAAAAAAAGTTTCGAGTATATCGACAACTATTCTATTTCTTTTTGGTGTATGTATTTGGCCTCTATTGCTAAAAATTTTTTCATTAGGGGCAGATCTAGACAAAAGGTATAATACATATAAAAAAACATTGCAATTATTTGTATTTAGTAGATTTGTATTTTTTTTGTATACTAAAGTATAGATTCAAAAGATTTGCTTTAATCGACAAGATAAGTTAATACTTCCAATGCAATATTGGAATTTTCAGAACAGCTCTCAGTTTTATCCAATCTTCCATTTCTGGCAGGGCTTAATATCGGAACCGGTACCGGAACCGTTAACCGAAACAAATCGTTTCAAATCAAGTACCGGAACCGGAACCGGAACCTATACAAATTTTTTCTTGAGAACCGAAAACCGTTTACCGTTATTAATGGAACTGATAAAACCGGAACGAAACCGAAACGTTGGTACCGGTACTGTTTCGGTTTTTTACCTTTGCAGAGCACATCGTAGATTTGGTCACGAGTTGGAGCTCTACATACAAGAAGCTAAAATATTAGCTAGCAGAAGACATCTTCAACATTTGCTCCAGTTTTGCGGCTGCAGATAATGACTTTCTTCTGCACCGGAAAGTGTGGGACTCAGTTCGCGGAATTGTACCCTTTTTTAAGAGCAGCAGTTCTATTAAATCAGACTCTTATAAAAACTCAGGCTTCACGTGTACAATGGCACACATTTATATGCGAGTTTTTCTTCCCATTTTCACTTGTGTAAACATTTTGCGATTTAAAACTGTTTTTCAGTACAAAATTTGTCTAAAAATCGCAAAAGGTTTGCGAAAGTGAAAATGGGAGGACGGCTGATAGTCCGCTTTCCTCTTATCTATCATGATCGTATAGTTTTTGAACACGGAATGTTTAGCGGACGTCCAGTTAAAGCCACAAACAGGTCCCTGATTCTTTTCTTTTCAATATGGCAGAGTGCGGCAGCATTTCTGCTATAATGTGATCGCAGCGAAATCAAGTACGAAAAGTATCTAGTATCTTACCAATTGACAAGATTAATGAAAATTAAGACCTAGTTAAAATAAAAGGTACTCGAATTTAAAAATACAGAGGTAAGGTAAAAGGTACACAAAATATGTATCTAGGTATGTAGCTAGGTACTTCCAAACACTGCTTAAAGGTAATTTTTGAGGTATGTTTAGTATAAGATATCATATGTAATGACTTCAAATAAAAAATTTATAAAATTTTTAGAACAAAAGTGTTTTGCTATCGGAATCTGAATCTATATATTCCGCCTGAGAAAGTCTTAGATGATTTTTTCGGAATCGATGGTGATTCTAGGGGATTTATAACTTCTGCTGGATAAGATTTCTTTTTGGTTTACATTTGCCTTCCATTCAAACACAGACTTTTATTCTATTCTGCTTATTTTTTCGGGCAAGTGGTCTTCTATCCCCCTTGTAGTACTTGTTTCTTGCTTTCAAAGCATTCTCTCCTAAACATCCTATCGGAACTAAGGAGGAGTTCATAATTTGCCAGCCATGAACTAAAATTTTGTGGACCGTCGGAGACATTGAATACCAGGGACATGAATTTAAGTATAATGAAAATGTTCTTTCACAAAAGAACCATATCTATAACTGCTCTCACGACTAAAATCATATAAAAATTGTATAAAATAAATGGTCTACTCATTTTGGAAGGAGATGGAATTGTACTTGAATGATTTTCTTCTAGGAATAATGTTTTTATTAATTTTTTCGAGTATCCACTAAGTAGATGCAGCATCATTGCACCTGTTGTAGTCCCAAACCTCAAGCAGGGTTGTATGGCTAAACTCATATGGCACTAAAAAAGATGAAATTGTTCGAAAAGGGGCAAAAGACGGGCAAAAGTCATTAATTACACATTAATCTATACATTTTTGGGAACAACTTGTCGTTCTTAGTTGCATAAAGCAGTATGCAGCAATAAAGTTATACTCCACGAGACACGATTATACTTGTTAGATTTTCGCTATAAAAATACACCAACAACAAATTGGACAGACACAACCAAAAACACAATATCAGTAAATCGGAATATAAAACATATATTTGGCATAGCAGTACGAACTTATTCAATATTTTCAATTTATTCTCTATTTAATGGAGCCATAAAAACTAAGCCATCTATGATAAAATAAGAGAAACTGTTTAGAAACAAAGGCGTACATTTGTTGCCAATATTTCTCTTTAGTTTAGTTTTTAAAATAAGCCAAAAGTTTTGAATTTTTGTTTTGCACTGGCCGTAATTATAATTAATACTAGAGACATTTTTCATACACACCGTACACTCACACATGCACGCATAAAAATGAGATATCACATATCGGCATCTAAATCCAAAGCACACGAAATGTGCAAATGCAAAATTAATTAATGCATTTTCAGTTTTGTAGGTTTTGGGTGTCATTTGCTGACCACGCTCCTCCATATACCTCCTTTTTTTGTAGGAATTTTGCGCTTTTCGAGCGCCTGCTTGTTTATTATCAAACATTTGACCAAAATCCATACAAAAATAAATCCTAAAATGAATGGGTTATAATGTTCAATTTATGGACCATCGATTTTCTAAATTTTGGTATTTTGGAATTAAATTTGCAATAAGAAAATAGATTAATTGCGCTTGGTTTACTTGTTTGTTAATCGAGTGAACTTGAAAGGGAAATCATGAATGGCTGAGCAAGTGTATGAAACAAATGACATTCATACTATAATATGCATATGTATAGGAATGTTTGTGTGTATGTAAATGATTTTCGTATTAAGGATCTAGGGAATAAATTATCACAGCAATTTATTCGAGCATTCATAATAGGCTAAATGCCTACAAACAGTTTTAGTTTCTTTGCTTGAGTTATTGTCAAAATTATCTCTTCAGTGTCGCTTGCGCAGAGGCGTGGCTCAAAATGGAGGGGGTGGTGGGAGGTGGGAAACTATTTATGAACTAAATGTCTCAACCTCCTTTGTTCATATGCATAATTATAATGAGCTTAGTTTTTCGTTTGCTTTTCAGCCCCCATGAGCTTAGCTTATCACCCCCGTTTCTTTTGTTTTTAGTCTTGTGCATTTAATACTCTCGAGTGATTAATGAAGTTTAATAAAGAGGAAAATTTGTTACCGATTTGATATAGAATTTAAGTGCTTTTTCGTTTGACAATAAAAAGATAGTTTTAAATAAGGCCAGACAAGTTTAATATGGATGAGAGCATTCTCGAAGAATGATTTATTCACATGAGTTAAATGAATAATAAAATGATAATAATAATTCATTAAAATTTGGCTTTACGAAAAGTTACAAAACGAGGGGAGAAAAATCATTGCTTAAATTTTCATAGATGCCGACAGCAATGGAAATGATAGATCGTTCTCAGAAATTGAATGCTTGTAATTTTTTTGGCGAATTAGGCGCTTTGTTCTGATTTAACAACTAATAATTTCTTTTAAGATATTGTATCTGTTCTCTGTGCGGAAACTGTGACTATGCTCTCAGAACTCTGTAAGTCGAAAACACTTCAGATGTCTGCTTGCTGGCGAGCAAAATTTTTATTGTGATTGTTTCGCGCGAGCGAAGAGATTCTATGCGATAGCAGGTATACAGCACATTAAACACTGTAATCAGGATAAGACACGACCAAAACTAAATCGGGTCAGATACTGAACTGAAAGTGTTTTTTGTCCTACTCTATTGTTATATTACAACCTAGGCAGGTTACATGGAAGCCATGTAGCATTGGAACCTGTTACTGTCACAGTACACACTGCTCACGGTTGTAATATTATGTAAATGTTGCTCACAAGAAATAGTATGATAGCCATGTAATAGTAGGATTATTGTTCACATTCTTGAGACTGGGGCAAATGCATATATACATACACACCTGATCATATTAATAGGTACACACCGGAATTTTTTAATTATAGATGGTTTTTTCGTACTTTTAGTGTTGACAACTTTTTAATTTTTGGTTTTTTGTTGTTGTCAATGTCTGGCCACACTGTGACAAAAGTTGAAAGAGGGGCTGCCCCGTATATCAAAGCTTTTCTATAAATTGCGAGTCCACCACACATTTCGCCTGATCATAATAATAGGTACAGTCTCCGTTTCTCACAAGTATCAAGTGAATAATTTTAAAATCATTGATCTTTTGGTATCTAAAGGTAAATTAAGTATAGCTCCTGTCAATACAGAGACTTAAATAATTATTTTTTTCAGAAAAAATGGGTCGAAATTCTCATTGTACTAAAGAAGAAGCTCGATTGGTTCTTAGTCTGAGAAAAGAAGGCAAATCTTTACGAGCCATCGCCAAATTAATGAACAGGTCTCATAATTTTGTCAAAAATGCATTAGAAAGAAAATCAAGACAGGAAACCCGTGGAAGGCCACAAAAAACAACAGAAACCCTTGACCACTACATAGTAACTTTGAGCAAAAAGGACCCATTTAAGTCATCGAAGGCTATTGCAGCCGAAATTGGGAATTCAGTTAGTGCTCCAACTATCCAAAGACGACTACAAGATGCCAACCTACCAGGAAGAATTGCCAGAAAAGTCCCACTTAAGCGCAAAAAAAATATCACCATGAGGCAAACTTTTGCAAGGGACCACAAAGACTGGGTAGGATGCACCGGGGAGAAAAAATGTGGAAACATATTATGGAGCGATGAAACCAAGATTAATTTGTTTGGGAATGACTGTGAAAGGAATGTGCCCTAATGGAAAGGAATTCCATCCACCGGTTACAAAAAAAACAGTGAAACATTTTTTTTATATAATATTTAATGGTATGGGGTTGCTTCTCCTGGTACGGCGTAGGTCCAATTTATCAGACTACGAACAAAATGAATGATGAAGAGTACAAATCCATATTGGAAACAGTTATGGTACCGTATGCTGAGGAAAATATGCCATTACGTTGGGTATTTCAGCAAGAAAATGATCCTAAACACACATCAAGGCTGTTATCTAAATTTTTCGAGGACCAAAAAGTTGACGTTCTGAAGTGGCCAAGCCAATCCCCCGACCTTAACCCCATTGAAAACTTGTGGGGAGACTTAAAAAAGAAATTGGCAAAGCATTCATTTTCAAATAAACAAAAATTATGGAAAGGTGTCCAAAAACTGTGGTATGAGACACCAGTAGAGACCTGCCAGGCTCTTATTAAATGTCTGCCAAAAAGAATAGCAGTAGTGGCCAAAAATAGAGGTGGATACACTGGATACTAAGTTAGGAAATACTAATTTACCTAAAAAAAGAACACAAAATGGAAATTAAAATTTTTTTTCTTACCAACACATGAAGTGTACCTATTATTATGATCACACTGAAAACGTATCTGAAACACAAAATGATCTCTTTTATGTTATATTATTATTCTATGTTACAATTAAGTTTATTTTATTAAAAACAAATAGTTTAAGAACCAATGAGAACAAATTTTAAGTTTGAAACAATGAATAAAACTGTTTTCTGTTACCTTAAAGTAAGAGTTGATGTGTGTAACTATTAATATGATCAGGTATCATGATTAATTTTGTGTGTATAAACGTAGTATATGTCACACACAGTTATTTAACTCAACACACCAATTCGTCAATTCAACACAATCAAAGTCATCACAAAACAATTTCAACACTCGTCTTTATATCATAAAGTCATTTTACCCAACACAACAATTCAACACTAAGTCAATTCAACACAACCAAAATTAAATTTAATAAGTGGAGATAGTAAATAAAATGCAAGTGTGTAGTACCAACCTTGTCAGGGATAGAAGGGTTAAAATGCAAACATGGATGTGTGACGGGACTTTTCGTATAGTTTCCAAAATATTTTCCCAGTTATCATGGGAAAACCCTGCCACTGGCTTATGTTCTAGCGCCAAACAAAACTGAGAAACTTTACAACAGTATTCTGATGCAGATTCGGGATTCTGGAAATCTGATGAGGCCGGAACATCACTGACTATGGAAAAGGATTTCTAAATGCAGTCGAAAATATATTTCCACAGATACAATACAATAATACAATAAAACAACCATATACATATCATATAAAGTTGAGTAACGATGTTTTTTTTATAATAATAGTAGTTGTTGATATATCTTGTGTTATAATTGTGTTGTGTTGAATTTGTTCGAGTTCAATTTATTTTGTGTTCAATTGACGTGTTGAAATTGTTCTGTGTTGAATAGAGTTGGAATTCAGTTAATCACATATATATGTACTCGCTACACTATTCATTTCGTCTTTAAGAATGCATTCCTAAATGTTTCATAAATTTTAAAGTTTCTTAACAAATCAAACTGTAGCATGCAACGCTCGTCTTTTTTTTTGTCCATTCTCAAAAAAATGTAATAAAAATAAAATGAAAATTTTTTAATGAAATTTCTTTGGCAAAGCAAAACCCAGCCATTGCCCATAATTCACCGTCGAGCGTATAATTGAAATATCGTGACTTGGCGCTATGTTCATATAAAAATTTTTATTAAACAAGCAGCAAGTAGCACACACACACACACACACACATAGAAACACACAATGCACAAAACTAGAAGCAGTCGGAACCATTAGAACTTTAGACATAATTTATGATAGCACTTGAGGCATTTCTTCTACTTTTTTTTTCAACTTTGCGTGTCAGCAATAAAATGAAGCACAAAAGCATCTCTAAATTTGCCAAATGTCTGAGATAAAGAGATACCGCAGATACGAATTGTAAGTCAACTTTGTGCGTGCCTCGTCCTGTCTTTGAATAACAATACACTTGCGGCCCTGATGCTCTCGCTTATCTGTGAGCAGAAATCACGGAAATACAATGTAACAGTTTGTCAAAAAGTTGGCAATGCACAGACGCACGCACATGCCACGCACATACAATGCATGTGTGTGTATCTTAATGATTCTCACACAACAAAAGGCTGCCATTTGCTACAAACGATAAGCCATATAAATAACATTAAGGGCCGATTTAAATTCAATTTACCATGCTTAACAATTTTATGAATACATTTTTTAAATTTTAACAGGCTAGTAATATGATGAAACTTTCATCTTATCTACTTGAGCTGCTTTATTTTTGATGATACTCGGTGGGCTTATTAACATAATGCAGGAAAATATTAAAAAAAATGCTCGTTTCTTTTCGTACTTTTAGCACGACAAAATTGATCAAAATATGTTCAATCCAAGACCTTAAGAGGTGAATTCAAAGAATTGAGTTTAGCACTATTTAAGCTGGTCACACACGAGCTGTTTTTAAAACGAGTCAATTAGTTAATTTATCTCCATGACGGAATTCAGTCAAAATAAAAAATAAATTAACAGAAACATAATACGTTAAACGGTCACAGTAGAAATTTTGTATGCAATTTTCAAGGCTTTCTCTAGTGAGAAAAACTTTTTTGTCTTCAACGCGAACGTCCCCAAACGACGTTTTAATTATTTTTCTATGCTTTTACATAATTTCACCAAGTTGCCATATTAGAAACTGGCTAGCAAATGCTTAAAGTAGTGCCACCATCTAGTGCTAAGTTCGGGGAAAATCTCAGATAAGAATTTTGAACGAAAATCATTTAAAACCCTAATTTATATAAATTATACAAGCTGCAAGGGTATATAAACTTCGGTAGAGCCGAAGTTAGCATTCCTCCATTTTTTTCACTTTATTTTTCCTGTAGAAAATGTAGATGGAATTTGGAAATTTTGAAAATTATATAAAGACACCTCGTTCGACAATGTTAATGTTAATTAATGTTTTCTCGGTAAATAAAGTGTATCTAATATAATTATACAAAGTTACAATTTTTCTGCCTGCTGCCATATACAGTTCAGTTTCAATTTAAACCTTAACTACCATGCACACTTTTAGTATTTTACTCCTACTTGTACTACTGGCTACTTGTTCTGTCTTAAGCTATAGCCCCATAAAAAGCAGTAAGTTATAGAAATTTTAATTGCAAATTTTGTGTATAAGAAACTGTTTGTTGTTAGGACTTTGCAGGCGTACGGGTGGCTCAGCAATGTGCTATCAGGACAATACATGGGGCTATGATGAGCGTAAACATCGATGTTACAGAATACGCAAAGGCAAGCAACCCTGCGGTTTTTTTGATGGGCTAAAGGGTTGCAAAGATTTTTGCCGAGGGAGAAAGTAATAAATTTGTATAAAAAATGGTTGCTGCTTTAAAATGTGCCAAATATTCCACATATTCCTTATAATAAAAGGCCACGTCTAGTTTCTTTCCTTCTTTTTTTTCTATATTTAACTTCATCAAGTTGGCTCTACTTTTGTTTTGTTGTTTTTTTTGTGTCCTTGGCTTGTCCATTGACATTGTTTGTCGTCTGGTTTGTCGCTGCCGCTAATGAAACATACTTCTGGCACTTTATTTCATTTGCTCTCTTTCGCCTTGCCAGCAGCTCCCCTTGGCTTTTTGGCTCCCTTTGCAGCATTTAGCTCATTTTCGCCGGCTTCTGCTCAAGTTTTTGTGTCCTTCGTTTTATTAGATTTTATTTGCTTAGCCTTTATTTGTCTTTTGCCGGCGTCGTTGTTGTCGTTCTCCACTTTTCCACAACTAAGCGTCCAATTTGAGTCCAGAATTTCTATTTTCCTTGTTGAGAAATGGGGGGGGGGGGGGCACTTGCCAGCCAAGGGTGTGATAATATTCTGGCATACCCTAGTTAAAGGGTATATTGGACACACAACATAACCGAACCCTGGAAAACCGGCTACGTTTGGGAATTTGGATGGTTTTTAACTACACCAAACCGACTGACTCGATTATGCAATATGGTGCGCCAGAGATCGTTTGTTACACGGCTTGTATGACACGGTGGCGCCATCCTGTCGATTTGAGGCCATTAAATGTTAGTCATCATGGCTTTGTAGCTGTCGACATCGACGGTAACAGCGTATCCAGCTTGATCTTAAAATAAAATGGCTCTATTATGCTTCCACTTCAAAATCCGAATCAAACAGCATCTCTTGCCTTCCTAATCCAGCAGTTCTGCTTGGTTAAAAGATGGTTTTCGACCAAAATGGATATTATTATTAAGGTGGTCTATGGCCTACACATTAAACTGAAATCAAAGCAGATGATTAGTGGCTTTCAAATCATCTGCATCATGTATACAGATCATTGTGCAGGATTCTTCGCAGACTGTAAACGGCGTCTTGTTGAGGGCGTGGAATTCCCTTCCAAGCTACGGGTCACGTCCTCAATATTCTCGGCTGTGCGAACTCTCCGTCTATCGGATAGACTAGCATTCCTGTACTCGATACTCAGTACTCAATACTCAGTGCTCCATACTCAGTACTCGATACTCATTTTGTAGTGTACTAATGGCGTGGGTCTTGATGTTGGTCGACCAGCCGTGATACAAACTAAACGGCCATAACAAGCTCCTTCTCAAAAAAATCAGGCTTTAGCACTAATGTGTCGGCTGTTTGGATATCGTAGACTGTTTTTGGATGATGGATACTGGTAAGCCGAGACTAGGATCATTGGAGGTCATTCGGTGATTATGTTACTCCCACGGGTAGGCCTCTTGGGAATAATGCAACTCTCCCTGGGGCTGGCGGTTTGTAGTGGTCGCCAGGGACCGGAAGGTTATCCACTCTCAATCTGATCTCAATGAATTGGCTCTAGATTATTTGGCCCAATTGAAGAAAATGAGCTTCAACAATAGCCGGGTAAGATCGGCTTGCCTGATCAAACCGCGTCCACAAAGAAATTCACCATAAAACCATTCTACATAATCATAAGCAGAACAACGATATAACTTCTCGAAAGATTTACCAAACACGGTAGGTACAAATGTCTCAATACTAGCTAATTTTCACTTCGGATTAGGCACCGTGACACATGCACGTTATATGATACTTTTCACTTGATGAACTTGAGCGACACGTTCGATTAACTCCAGCCAGACTCTAGTACTAACACTATCGGAACTTTTAATTCGACTTTATCTATTCTGCTCACACCAACGGCAAATATAGGATACCGCATGCGTTGGCGTCAGATCCCAACGGCATTATTGGATGATCATGCTGATAATCACTCGAACTCACATCGAAGAACAGTTGGTAATTGGTCTTTTTGAGCCAAATTTTAACTGGAGTGCATTGAGATTAAAATTTAACTGTGACATTGGCGCTCTTTCGCTATGTTCGTCAATGCCCTTCGATTTCTACTACTATTTTTAACATGAACAGCCAGCAGAAGTACTTGCTTATAGAGCAAATCTATACCTTTACATTTGGCCACACAGAGAAATAAATAATGCAAAAGCTACACGAAAATGTAGGATTTTCAACCCATAACGTTTCGTGTAGCTTTTCAACAAGTCGAGTGTAGCTTTTTCTTTTCAACACGTGGCGGGTAGTTTTTCTGCACGCCGCGTTTAGATATTGAAATCCTTCACGTTTCGTCTAGCTTTTCAACACGTCGCGTGGAGCTTGCCCATTTCAATACATATCGTGTAGCTTTTCTGCACGTCTCGTTTAGCTTTATCATTTCAACATGTGGCGTGTGGCTTTTCTGCCCGCCGCCTTTAGCTTTTTTTCTCTGTGCAATACAATTTATCGATAATTACTTCACTTTTCGTTACTCAGCACTTCATACTTAGTGTTTGATACTCAGTACTCAATACTCAATACTGAAACTGAAAGAAAACGTCGACTAGCATCCTTTTACTCGATACTCACTTCTCTATAATCAGTAATCCACACTCAGTTCTTGATTCTCAGTCCTCGATACGCATTACTTGATAGTCCGTGTTCGATACTCAATACTCGATACTCATTATACAATAATTACACTGAAAAAAATCGTAGGGATAAATTTAATCTTATTAAGAGAGCTTAAAAATTCATCCCCAACTTACAGGATTTTCTATTCAATTCAAACTTTCAATGATTGGCTCAATCCTTTCAAACTTGTATTATTCCAAATCATGTTGTCCCTTACGAGATCACATGTACTAGACATGTGGCTACAATCGATGGTGATTTTGCTGTGCAATGAGATGCCATTCCATACGTGTTTAGTGCAAGGTTGTGGCTTCGAATCCCAATTGAGCGCAAAAAATGTTATATTCCTTTGATTTTCAGAAGTTTTAAATAAACCAAAACTGGTTTAGGTCTTGAAGTGTATAAGGATGTCCTATGGAAGATGGAGGAGGAAAGGGAGAAATCTTTCCTGGGTTCAAATCAACATTACATATGATTTAAATCTAAAATCTAATCTAAAGTAACTCTGAAAATAGGTCCGCAGCAGCTAATTAAAATGGGATCTAACGTTGAACGAACTAATTTGTACCTGAGATTATTCAAACTTGTCTTTTGAAAAGTCAGCCTTTTTCCAGTTGAATATGAACAAATGTTGCGCCCGCATCTTCACAATATAGTTATCCGTTCCATATACTATACTTACCATATAACTATTTCTTACTACTCAGATCTCAATTTAGATAAACTGTAGTCACGATCTATTTTACCAAGAATTCCTGCCGCTTTTACCAAATCTGTAGGAAGATTTAAATCAGAGATGGGCATGCACACATATCGTCACACTTTTCACACGCATACAAGCACAATTTGCGTGCGCCGCATTCGTGTTCTATAAATAGCTTTCAACGCTTATAGCATACGTGTGATTTTGTGCAGTCGGCCGCGGCAGAGGTCCTATGCACACGCTGCCTCGTGTGCATTGGAACGTCGCGCCGCGCCCATCTCTGGTTTAAATCGTCTGTAAAGTGGCCCACTCTACCAAAAGTTCGCACGCGAATTCGCGAGCGAAACTCGAAGCGAATGAAAAACGAACAAAACCTTCGATTACGAATTTGCCAGACATTCGTTTATGATACTTGTGTCGTTCAGTATGTGGCAGGTAAACATTCGTACGCGAACATTCGCAATCGAATTTGCGCGCGAGTGTTGAAGCGAAAGTTTTACGAGTTTCATTTTCACTCGTTCCTAAAATTAATTTTCTAATAAAACTAGATTTAATTGTACTTTTTTTTAAATAATATTTATTTAAACTCATCGCCTTGTCTACCATTGCAGTTGCTTCCACGCATTTCATTTTCTTAATGAAAATGCTTTGTTTTACATATAAAAAGTAGTTGCTTTCTTTTGTTTGGCATAATTTCAACACTAAAACAAGTAACAAATACACAATTACACTTAAGACAATACAATTATGAACCCTTAAACTAAATAAAACAATTATTGTTTACCGATTAATTTATTGACGCTCGGCAATTTGTTAACCCAAATTAGTATGACGCCGGCCTAAGTAAAAGGGCTTCAAATACATACTGAGAATGAAAAGTCAAAGTCCAGCAAACGAAGGCAACGCGGCGTAATTTTCAATCATTTTCTACCTGCTGCAGAGAGAAGCAAGATAAAAGGGAACTCACAAATAGTTTCGCTAAAACTAAACAGAAAACGAATAATGTTCTTCGCGAAACTATCGCTTGAAGCGAACCTTCGCTTGTGTGTCGGGTGGGGGATTTCATAAACAAACATATTCGTGATCTTTTCGTCGAACTTAGCTTGACGGTTCCAGTTCGTTTATGGATCCAATAGTTTCTGCACTAAATGGGTCTCCTACTCTATTTAGTAAGCTCAGAACATTGGAGCTTTGTGTAGATAACCTACAACCTGACTTCTTATACGATCACATACAGGCGGTGTGAGCAGCATTAATGCAGGTCCTTTGGAAGACATGAACAAATCAGAATAATGCAGCTTTGATTGCTTTTCGTGTTCTTGGGAAATTTGGAGGTGATAATTGTAAAATGATGATGGAACCTCAGACTTTACATTAAGACCAAAACGAAAAGCCCATTATTTCAATTGTAACATATTTTCAAGAATATGAAACACCCATAAAATTCCCCGTTGATGAAGAAAATTATCCTAAGTTGGGATTCAATTGTGCTCGAATTTTTTTGCTTAATTTAATCTTTATAAGATTACTTCTGGGCATGGACATATGTTATCTTTTTAGTTTAAAAAAAGTCGGATCAAATCAATTTTTATCTGATCGAGTCATGAATATACGAAAATACGCTGTTTTCATTAGGGTTTGGGATTGATTTAATCCCGTATGGATTGATTGTTTTTTGAGTGTAGTACTACGTCAAATGGCAGAAGTAGCTGACTTTGCAAATACAGCGGCGTACCCAAAAGAATCCATCGCAAAGACAAAATTTGTCAAGTTCTAGTCCCACTGCCGAAATAGTTAGATTCCTTCGAAATTCGTAGCTTTTGTCGTCTTAACTTCACATTTGACAGTTAGCCTCCAAATTTATATATGAATTCAATAATTTCTAGGGTAACAGAAATGTATACTTCACAATTGCTTCCTATTCGTACTTCTTTTTATTTCATTTTGTGTTCATTTTTCGCCTGCTGCAGCAAAATTTGTGGCAGCCTCTTTACTTTCTGTGTTTTGTCTATTTACTCTGGCCTTTTGTTTGTTGGTTTTCCACAAAAACTTCTGCCCAACGGGCGACCAGTCGTCACATATGCCTTACACTTCCCCCTGGGTGGTTTGCTCGTTATTTTTCTTCTAATTTTTTTTTGTGCTTTTGAGTAAGTAAATTCGTCAAGTTGGTAAACACAAATTATGACAATTAAGTTGACTATGTTTTTTTGGTTTTTGGCTTTCGTATTCATGTCTGCCAACTTCCTTAGCACACCTTAGTTGCGAATTCGATTAAAGAATTTTTAATTTTTATGCATTTTGTGCAGTGTCAAAAGTTGGTGCTGCCAATTGCAGATGACTGCTGCAGCCACAATTGTTCATTAGATTAGCAAGTTTGGCCAAAGTTTTGTCGGCAAGAAGCTCAAATGCCACTTTCACGGCTGCTGACACACTTGAGTTGGATTGCTTTTGCTTTAGCTCGATTCTTTGGTTTTCTTTTCCCTCATTGCAAGTATTTTATGAATTTTCTTATCAATTCAAAAGGCGAGAGGCGACAAAAATTTACGTGCGCAAAGTGGCAAGTTGTCACAACGACCAGACGGTGGTTGGGGGCAAACGAGTGTGTGTGTGTGTGGCAAATTTTGCCTTCATTGCTGCTGTCTCAATTTGTCATTGAAGTTGCTGCTGTAGCCGATAAGAAAGTTTTACTTGATATAAGCAAATGCGGCTATTGATGGTAAATGTTGGCAGTTAGTCTTCTTCTTCTGCCTTCCGCTGGGTTTGAAAGGAATTTGCTGGAACATTTTTTAAACAATTTAAATTTTTATATAATTTTTAAGCAATTCCATGCCTGGGAAACTAACTTCAACTAATTTCAACCCATCAATTTTCCCCAAACCATTCAAATCATTTTCCCCTTTTCGATTGACAACTTAATTGCAGTTTTCCGCCCCCGGCTTACATCAAAAATTAAATGCCTAACCCCCTAAAACCCAATTGTGTTGTCTGCGGCAACCAAACGCAGTCTGGCTAATATCAATCAAAGTTGTGTTGTGCACCAAAAAAAAAAAAACAATTTGCGAAACCCAAAAAATATAAAACTACACCATCTAACCAAATTAGCGCAATTTGTGCGGCAATTGCAATGGCAGGAGCCGCAATTTATTTAAATACCACAGAATATGCAACCATCAGGCCAGAGGCAGTGGCAGCGACAGTTCCCGTTCCCAATGTTTGGCCATGGCCAACGAACGACAAAACAGAAACCAGAGCTCACTTACATATGTGTACGAGTATATGGGTGCGCACTTTTGAGTGAAATAAAATTTAACGCCATCAACAGGAGTAAGGCGGAGCAGTGGATAGACGATGGGGTGCACGCAGGAGTGCGAGGCATGTGGTAAAAAATGTTTGCGGCGCATAAACAAAAATTTGTGTTGCCAACGTTTTGAGAAACACGCTAAACCATTAACTAAACAGCAAAACACAAATAAAACAAAAACATGAAGGAAATTTGTTTGAATTATAGCACACCAAGCAGATACCCTTTCCACCAGTTCAGCCAGCAGCTTTAAATTTAAGCTTTGCTCCCATTGTTCGGAGATTTCTTGAAATAAACGGAAGCTGGTCAGCCAATCCCGGGGCCGGCAAAAAACACATGCACATTTGGTCATTGCTTGTGTGTGTGTAGCCACCGGTATAGTTGGCGAATCATGGCAGCGACAAACTTATACTGTCGGTCTGTTGACTGCGCTGCTGCTGCAAACTTTTGTGTGCACAGTAGATAGCGAAGCGACCCCTCATCTAAACCATCGATAATCTGAGGGAGCCTTATCTGGTAAATACTGCGGGTGGGGCTAGAAACCCCATTTCAGAGGTATTAGATTTTCACTTTCCGACTAAATACTTTTTTCAAAGAATTACTATCTGTGTGTTGTTGAAGTTGGACTGCTCCCAAACTCAAATTTCGTGCCCACCGCAGCACTAGACGAACCATTTTCCTCTATACTAAGATGTAGTTTGGTTTTCTAAAACTAAACAAGTAAGAGTGCTGCAGTCGAGTACCCCGACTACAAAATACCCTGTACCAAGTAATATTGTTTTTGCTCGGATCTTATTGTGGTTTTCAGAATTCAAACTTTGAGTTCAAACTTAAAATTCTAGGCTCTGAAGGTTTTTCGAGAGTAAAAGGAGGATCTGCGTACGGTATATACCTACATACATGCAAAAATGTGTGGCTCTATCTCTTTTAGTCTCCAAGATCGAAGCGTTCATACAGACAGACGGACATGGCTAAATCGACTCGGCTTTTGATACTGATCAAGAATATAAATACTTTATAGGGTCGGAGAAGCTTTCTTCTGGCAGTTACATACATTTGCACAACTTCATGATCCCCTTTTCTCATTTTTAATGGTTACAGCATAGAACAGAGTCAGCTATCCTATCGATAAATTAATAAACATCAAACACTTCGTCTAGTTTTTGACAGAACTTCGGTGCACACTTATAATTATTAAACTACACTGAGAAAAAAATCAATCTAAAACCAAGATTATAATCTTGAAATGAGACGAAACGGTGTCAGAATTCGACAGAGACGAGATAATTTTAACCCAAGATTATATTCTCAATTTAAATCTTAATTCAACAATATTGAATTAAGATGGCTTATATTCAACTTTAAGATGAAACAATCTCAGTTTTTAATGTGAAAAAAAGACAACAATATATTAAGTATTTCATAGTTTTAGGTGATGGGTGGGAAAGGGTGGTGTTGTGATTGGTGGGTTGGTTTAGTTAGATGATTAAGCTATTAACCTTTTCTTCTTTCTGAAAAAATTATATAATTTGTAAGTTATTCATCCACCGATACAGAAACACTGACACCACCGCTTTACCATCGAGCGTCAACTGTTAGGTCCAACCAGTTGCAGTATAAGAGCAGAGATTTTCGCAGCCTGAGTTCTTATACTGCAACTGGATGCGCTTAACAATTGACCTCCTACGGCAAAAGCGACTAATCGGCCGTGCCAATGTGTTAATGAACGAAGAGGCCGTGGTTCGAGTCCCAAGAGGGGTGGGTTGCATTGCAACCGAAAATTGTTTATTTTTGTTTTTTTTAGCATAATAAATCTATATATATCTGAAATAACTGATAAGTTTCGAGATGATAAATCATGTTTTTAGAATTTCTAAGCTCATTTCAAGGTTTTTCAATCTTGTTTTTATAAGCTTGCAAGGTTCTTGAAAACGAGATTTTCAATCTAGATTTTAGATTGATTTTTTTTCTCAGTGTAGACATGGGAGAGAAGACAAGGATATCAAAATAGCGGATCCAAAGAAGATTTACAGGCATGTTCTCAATTCCACTTTTTTTTAAAAAGTAATCGAACGCAATTCCGCTTCGGTTCCGTTTTTGTGTTTTCAATTCAGAATGAAATTGCTGTCTTTTTCTTTTTGGAAACGACTGGTAGAAACGAGATTGGCACTAGATCAGAGATGGGCATGCATACATATCGTCAAACTTTTCACACGCATACAAGCACAATTTGCGTGCGCCGCATTCGTGTTCTATAAATAGCTTTCAATGCTTATAGCGTACGTAGGATTTAGAGCAGTCGGCCGCGGCAGAGGTCCTATGCACACGCTGCCTCGTGTGCATTGGAACGTCGCGACGCGCTCATCTCTGCACTAGATACATAAGAGAGAATCCAGAACCCCAAGCGAAACGATCGAAAATGGAACAGTGGAAGATGAGAGAGGCTGACTTTTAGGTTTCACTTTTCGGTTTGGCTGGGCAATGCCAAATTCTGGACACATTAAACAAAAAAAATCCTTGTAAATCAATTAAAGACTTAAATGTAAATCAAATTTCACTTACAATTTCTAAATGGATCACAGAATTAAGGAAAATTCACTTTATGTACATTCAGCAATTGTACGAATGCGTAATTTGGCATTTACTTTTCATTCCACCTTACTTTTTAAAACGAAAAACTTTTCGTTTTGGTATTGCGAGAGCACGAATCAGTTCCACTTTTGAAAAGTTGCCATGGAGGTGGAATTGAGAACATGCCTGTAAAAGATTTTTATTTACTGTGAACCGAATAATAAACCGAAACATTTCTGAAGTAATAGCTGAACTGAAAATCTAAATATTTAGGTAGAATTTGTAAGATGTTAACAAACAGTCTACCTTCTGTTGTTGTATATATTTTTTTTCAGGATTCTCTTAAGAAACACTCTTATCAAAAACAAACCTGTCCTATTTCGTCATCGAAGGTTAAATTTTGTACTTATTAAGAGTTATTTTCTTAGCTATTACACTATTGTCAGAGAAACATTTAAGGATCATAAGTAAGACAAGTTTAAAGGCAACTTAAGCTAAATTTTGTAAAAATTTTTGGTGAAATATAGCACATCACAATTTAATCAGATAAATTATTTTCAATATAGACCAGGGAAGACCAGAAGGAGCTTACGACCGCATAAAAACAAATAAGAAAAGCACAAAATATATATCAAGCAATAACAACTGCAAGAAATGTAAAGAGAAACCCAATTTTTGTTTGTGTGCAACCGTCAATAGCGAAAAGTGTTAGTCGGGTGCGAGCGAGGCGAGCGAGTTGTTGCTTTTTAGTTTGCCAGAGACGTGAAGAGAGAGAAGAGAGTCACATATGATGTCGTTGTTGCTGGTCTGCACGCTCCAAGAACAAAACCGGAGTTGCTGTGGACGCTGTGCCATTGCACACATAGACAAAGTGCCTTTGTCAAGGCTCGTGCTCCTTCCACCATCTTAGGTTAAGGAAAATTGAACACTAAAGAATATTTGTGGAGTTCCACTAAACAATTGGTAATGGTTAATGCACTATTAAAGATGCGACCAACAAACTTATCAACCCTGCATTAATTAAAGTCCGCTCTGGAAGAAAGAGAGGATAGCACGTATATGAATTTATTTTGCTTTATGTAGGCTTATATCGCGCGTGCCCCGTACACTAAGAAAAAGCTAGAACGAATAATTTGAGTACAAAAAAAAAAGTCGATCTTGAATTTTCAAAAATTTCGCTCTTGAAATCGAGATAAATTCGTCCTAAACGGTCTCAATCTGGTTGTTTTAGGTTTGGGTGGTGGCTGGTTGATAATAATGGTGAGTGGGAGGGGGGGAAGACGGACCACGTCGGTCGGGTCGGGTCGGTCGTGTCTCTTTCACTATCTCTTTACCCTGATATAGACTATCTATAAAACCAAAAGAAAATTTCTTTTATAAATATCACTTGCAAGTGTATTTGCCTTTCGATTCAGACGAAGTCAGCTAGGCTCTATAGGTTTCTGCTCAGTAGGATCTGTTTACGTCACAAAAAAATAAAAATATTTAAAAAAAAATATTTCTTAGCTTAGTCTTCTTTAAATTGCTTTGAATTGAATTGGGTATTAGCTAACACTTATAAAATATTTCTCTAAGATTTCAGTCTTCGATTACTATTTGTGCTTGAACCAGCTGTGCGTGGGGTAATCAAAATCCCATAATGAATAAAACAAGCTGAATTCTATTTAAAAAAAGAAGAGTGACAGTTGAGCCACATATTGTCAAAGCATAAACAAATTGCAACGGAAATTGCAATAATTAACTATAGTACCTACTTGAGTGGCACTGTAGTGACATCTGTGTGTGTGTGTGTGGGCCAGAAACAGGAACAACTAACTGTTAGGGGAATGTGTTTTGTCTGTCTGTTTTTCTAATTCAATTAAAATTGGCAGCAAACAACGGCGACTCATTAGGCGGTCTACATATGCAAACCTCCTATCTTCCGCTCCCCTTCTGTGTGTATGTGTGAGCATCTGTTTTCGCTTGTATTGGTGTTAATGTTAACTGTCACTACATTTGACTATCCCCATGTCCCTGTTCCCTATGCATTCGGTGTCTCGCTAGTTTATTATGTAACTGTAAAAACATGCCAGGCCAGCAAGTGCATGTGTCTGCTATTGTGTGCGTGCGTGTGTGTGTGTGTGTGCGTTTCGCATAGCCCTCATTGCGTGTCCCCCTTGTTATTGTTGTTGCCTGTACTGGCTTGTCTTGTAAATAATTAAATAACAATGCCTGCACTTTTTCCATATCAACCAGTTGGCCTTAGTCCGTGGACTTAGTTGAGGCTGACTTTATGTGTTTGTGACTGAAATATGCAAATGCATTTGATTTTTATTAAAGCGTGCAATTATGCTAGAACAGTTGGGCGAATAATGAAGCTAAAATTCAATAGATTTGGAGAAAATTTATTTACAGCATTGAAAGATCCTTTAATATTCTATTTTTATCCTATAAACTGCTTAGAATCACCTTAAAATCGCAATCCGTTTCGAACTTACGAAACTTTTTGAATTCTGTCTTATGGAGCGGGTTTATAAGGTTCGACCCCGGGTTCAGTTAAATTTGTAGAGGGTCTAAGATTTGGCATAGACTTTCTTTTAGTTATTTAGGCACGCTCTAAGAAAGAAAATTTGGAAAATTCGACCTCAAAGTGGGTAAAAATTCCAAAAAAAAAATTTTGTATCGGATATAACTCTCTATTTTCTCTGTAACTGTAGTCTACATTCGCAAAGGGACAACAGTTACGCTCTCAAATGCACTCAAGACATTTCAGTTTTTGTTGTTTCTGCACGGCTTCTTTATTCTACACACATACCTAATTTGAGTGAATGTGTGTCGTTTACTCTCGCTCTCTCTCGCGCTCTGAGCAAAAGCGCTAAGTTCAAAATGTGGGCAGAGCGCCATACCTATTGTTTTTGGATCATGGGTGTGTGTGTGTGAGTGGAAACAGTGGGTTAACAGTGGGGAACAGTGAAAGAGGGGGGAAGAGTAGAGGGACCGTGGAAAAAGGGGTTGGGGAAAAACAGGGAAAGCAAATTTGAATTGAATATTAATTGAAGAATTATCATAATAATATCCCACCACACAATTTCTACAATTTCTTAAAATCTTAGACGCGAACGAAGTCGTTGCAGATTCAGCTAGTAACTTATAAAGCCTTTTTTTCATTTCTCAAACAAGTTCGGTCTGTGAAGTTAACTTACCAACTGTTAAATATAAAATATCTGTTAAAGCACTGTTAATTGATTTCCTCTTTTTTTGAATTTTTTGTAGTTCAAACTTTTAGCCTTCATCCCATTCTCCGCTAATTACTGACTTCTTTTAAGAGAATTTTTAATTTTTCTTTATTATCGCTTCATCAAGTCCAAACTTTTATACCACATTATCCCCGCTTTTGTTGTTCAACTTGTTCATTTCTTTCCCTTCGTCTGTCAACCCATTGCTTGTCCAGTTGGTGTGTATTCTCACGCCTGCTCAACACACCATGTTATCGATGTAATTGACCTTCTAGGACCATCGACGGCTAAAACCCAGTTGAAGAAGCACCCCGGAAAGCTTAACAACTTTCACATCACTAAACCACTGAAAGTTGTTGACTTTATGCAACTTTTCGTGGCCACAGACAACTACGTGAGTGGACCTCCCACATCAGCACCCACTCTCCATTGCTTATCCACGTTTCCCCCACCTACGAAACGTTGACAAACAAGTTTGTTGTGCCATGCATTTTTTTGCACTTCCAACTACATTTCTTTTCACAAATATAGAAACTCGATAAAGTGGGGGCGAGGCGGTGCCAAAAACTGCTGGCGTCAGTTGCTTTTAACATACCATAGAGCACAAGAGCACACAAACACCCATACACACACACACACACACACACACACACACACACACTCGAACGTATACGTATCTACTGTGTACATGAGCGACGACACGTGCTGCAATTGAATTTGTTCGAAAAACGCAATAGAAAACACCCAGAGTACAGAAAGTGTGAGAAGGAGGCGAACCGAAACTGAAGTGATATAGAAGGACAATAAACGCTTAGTTGAGGTATTCGAATGGCTGGTGATCTGTAGTGAACTGCAAAATGTAGCATTTTTTAACATACAAAATCAAAGTTTTCAGTTTGGAAGAATATAAAAAGAAAACCAACAATTGCTATAAGAAATGTATAAAAAAAAAAAGTGGGTGTCATGGGACGTCCGGTACGAGCGAAGCTTTTTACGACGATAAGTTTGTTTGTTAATTTAAATACTGGTGAAAAAAGACTTTTTTCGATTCGTTTGGATAAACTCAATCTTCAAATTTTGAACTATGATTTCTGAAATATAAGAAATATAGTTTTGACTGTATAAATAAATATATGGTGAAAAACGACATTAGTTGTTGTAGACTGGTAAGGATTGTGGTTCATTGTCCAACTAATTTTTTTGAAAGAAAATCATTTTCTTTTTAGTCAAAGTTACATCTGCCTAGCTCAAGGACTCTGGTTGAGTATAAATCTTTATAACCAATAAAATCAACAGATATTAATTACAATATTTTGAAATTTAAGGACTCTTTCTTTAAGGACTTTTGCAAATTTCTATTAATCAGGAACTGAAATGGCAGTTTGCATTTCAGGTAGGTTGATTTCATCAACTATGGGCATGAAATTTCGGTTTTGCTTCTTAATTCCTTGTTTAAGGACGCGAGCAGATTCGATATTTAAGTCAGGAATAGAAATTTATTAAACATTATAATTTATCGCACTGAATTCAGGACATTACCCTGCAGCCATTCTTCCATCCATATTCAATTCAAATTTGCTTTCCCTCTTCCCCACTGTTAACTCACTGTTAACCCAATGTTAGTCCACTGCTTACTCACTGTAAACCCACTGTTAAATGGAAAAAGCTAATTTCAAAGACAAAAGCGTAACCTAGGTTAGGTTAGGTTGCAATGGTTGAAATGGGTGAGAATCCCATTTCATCACTTAGGCCAATGAAGGCTCGTTGTGTTACCACATAACCCTTTCTACGCTGCGATCGTAGAGGGAGGGTCTTTCCCGTTAAACCATTTAGAAAATATCACAAATTTGAGTAGAGAGGCTAGATCTATTTCAGAGATGTCTGACAGATCGTTTGGAAAGGGACGACCCAAAACTGTGAGTCGCCTTCTGCTAAGAGCTGGGCAATGACAGAAGAGGTGTTGTACACTCTCCTCCTCGTCCACTGAATTGCAGCTTCTACAGAAGTCATTGTGTCTGATGCCGAGCCTAGCGGCGTGTCTACCTATTAGGCAATGTCCAGTAAGGGCCCCTACTAGTAGGGAAATATGCAGTCTTTCTAGACGGAGTAACGCCCTAGATTTTTTAATACTAAGAGTAGGCCATGTAAGCCTAGATACTTCACATGTGTGTATTGTTTGCCATCGATTCATGGTTATTCGATGAGTAGTTTCCTTTGTTTGTAGCTTAAAGGTCGCAAGAGGCACCCCTTTGTTGCTCTTATCCGGTAAGAGCTGAGTGGTGGTGCCAAGTCTGGCGAGGTGGTCGGCCATCTCGTTGCCTTCAATGTTGCAGTGTCCAGGCACCCAAACGAGATTAATTTCGAAGTGCTGAGCCATCTCATTAAGAGATTTGCGGCACTCCGTAAGAGTTTTGGTATTGTTGATATAACCGTCAAGGGCTTTTAATGCAGCTTGACTATCTGAAAAAATGAATACTTTACTTCCTTGGATTGCGAGGGTTCCCAGAAGGTTAGTAGCCTCCTGGATGGCTACAACCTCTGCTTGGAAAACACTACAATGGTCAGGAAGCCGAAATGAAGTTTCGATCCCGAGCTCTGGACTGAAGACTCCTCCTCCTTCCTGTCCACCCAGTTTGAAGCCATCAGTGTAAAAGTTTATGGCATTCGGTTTGCAGTGAGGTATTGAGTTCCAGTCCAGTCGACTCGGTATGGTGACTTTATACATGGTGGTAAACGTTATTGTTGGGATGCAGTAGTCAAGCGTTGGCGGTACCGCCACTTGATGCAGAAGTATAGAGGAGTGGCCAGAGTTACTATCTTTCCAGGTACCGCTTTCTCTCAGCCTGAGAGCGGCGTTACTGGCGATTTCTCTACCCAGTAGATCTAGAGGCATAAGGTGTAACATTATGTTAAGTGCATCTGATTTGGTATCTTATACTTTCGGGTAAAGAGAACGAGTAAGCGTAACCTAAGAAATCTGACAACATTTTTCTCGTTTTAGTAGCTGTTGTATGTACACAGGAAAAAAAGACGAGCTAAAATCAAGTCCAAATAAATTGATTTGATCTCGACCTTCGGATTGAAATTTCAAGTATGAGTCGTGCTAGATTCTACTTGAATCCAGCAAAGGATTGGAACAATCCTAAAAGGCTTGTATCAATATCTGAAAATGCTCATTCCATGTACGGATCCTACTTGAAAGTCAAATGATTGAAGTAAGTTACGAAATTTCGCTGTCACAGCGAAAGAGCGAAAATAAACCGAGAGCAAGTTCGCAACTGAGAGAGAAAAGCTCTCTCAGGCTAAATGGATCCACACACAAACAGAAACTTACTGTTGCCTTGGATTTCCTTACCAGTTATAGCACTTCCAGCATGAGAAGGTAACTGCTGAATTGCAGTTGATGGGTCAAGTCTATTGAAGAGACTTCAATAGCGACCAGCCTCCATTGTAATGTTGTTTGTGTCCTGTTTTCACAGTTGTATGCAAACTAATGACCTCGAGCCGGCTAGAACTTGCTGGTTTGATAATCAAAAATGTCGTTTAAAAAGCAGTATGGAGCTATTTTTTTTTGGGTTAAAATGAGATTAAGCATAGATCTCAGTCATTTTTGATGCAATCCTTTTTCAGATTGAATGCTCAATTTAATCTCGGGTATTCTTGAACCAAGCCGACTTCGTGATCAACTCAAGTACGCATATCGAGCTTAAATCAATATCGGATCTTCTTGATTGGATCCAACGAAAGGATCAAATTGAGCTCGAATAACAAGATAAAATCAATCCCGTCTGAGCTAAAGTTGGGATCACGACAAGAATTCCGGGATTGAAAATTCCGTACTCAAATCAATCCTTCTCGTATTTGGTTTAAGAAAAACCGGGCTTGAAAAACCGGGCTAAGGACTGATTTTAGCCCGGGTATCTCGGATTGTTTTTCTCTGTATATTTCGTCTGTTATTCTTTCGATTCTTGTGCGTTGTAGTATTCTTACTCACTATTCGTTAATATAACACAACAGGTTCCTTTGAGGGTTTGATTCAACACATAAAATACATTAAATGTACCTGTTCTTTGTGGTTCGGCTATGAACCGTTGGTACCCTTGTTAAAAATACTAAAACTGTAGTATTTAGAATTATTTGAAATTGACCGCCAATATGTATAAATGTATCAATAATTTAGTGTTAAGGTATAGTAATCGAATGATGGTCACATTGTAAATAGAATTTACGACGAGAGCGTGCTGTAGACAGTAGAAGATGGACGAAGACAGACGCTGTAAATAAATTGACAATAGGAGACAGACAGACGGACGGAAAGAAAAACCCTCATCGACAAACCTTATAGAGACATTGTATACATATAATAAACAGTGTGTAAATAGTAAATCTTGTAAAAAGTATATAAATAAAAGCCCGAAAACTCGAAAAAACTCTTCTTAACCAAACAAAGTAACTTTGTTTTTAAAAAAGAAGTTAAGAACTATGTTTAAACCTAACCTTTTCAAAAAAACCCTAGTAGGATCGGTTCGGGAGACTATGCCTTGGACCAAGACTTGTCATTCGAAAACTAAACTTTTAACTTGACATTTTTTTTTAAAAAACAAAAATCTAAATTAATAAACTCATTCTAAAATACCCAAGAATTATTCATTTAATGGGCATTCACAAACAAACAAACAAAATACACAAACGCTGCGAAATTCTTGTTGAAAAATCTAATGCCACTTGCCGGGCAGAGGCCAAATGCAGTAGAAGACCCAAAAGACCACGTAACGCGATGTGCAGTTTGTCGTGCTATCATGCACGCACGCATCCGCAGCAGCAACAGCAGCAGAAGGAGAGGCCACAACAACTGCAAATTCATGTCTCCTGCAGGAGCAGGTTAAGTGCGAAAATGTTTTCGGTCAGGTCACCGCCTCCACAGAATCAGCCATTAATATGCCGTGAAAGTTTCCATTTTTGGACAGAGTGCATTTCATTAGCGTTTTTAACAACATAAAACTATTAATATTTAGTGTGCAACTCGCATAGCTCTCTCTCTCTCCCTCTCTTTCTCTCTTGCTATAAACAAAACATAAGCAGGAGCTGCAACAGCAGCATCCTCCAACTTAGACAAGAAAGTAAAACTTTAGTTGCACTTTGGCCAAAGCTAAAGCGCAAAACTTTTGGCTGGGTGAAAATGATTTTGAAATTAAGTTTCTCTCTGCTGTTGGCATTGCTTATTTATGGCCAGCCATGCGTATCGATCGATCTTTTAATGTGAGGCACACAACCTCCTTAAATCAGCAACTTTTCTTAAATGTAATTAAAAATGTCGTCGAACTTATTTACGAGTGTTGTTAGCATAGTTGAGCCAGCCAACTAAGTAGGCCGCCATCAAATGCTAAGATTGGTGAAAGGAGGAAACTCTGGTTAAAAGACACAAGTTTATTTTTATTCAACTTTATAAAATGCATTTAGCGCATAAAGAGTTTCAAAGTGGAATAAACTAATTGAAGTAGGCAACAGTTAAGCTGCGTAAAGGCAATGGATTGGAATTAAGACTTAAGCAAGTGGACAAAACTTTGTGACTTGTGTGTAAGCTTAGACAACTGTAAAGAATAGCATAACTTAAAATTATTTAGAATAGAAAACTTCTGATCACGATATTAAGTATCATTCGGGTATTTAGAGTATCAAAATGGCCTTCATCTGAAAAGATGATATAGTCGAGTCCATATATTTAGGTGGAATCACTGAATCACGGATTATAAATAAGAGTTATATATAAGTCCAAAACACTTTACCCTTAAAGCTAATCAATTTCAATTATTCTGTTTGAAAATGTAAAAATAAAAAACTTTATTTTGCAATACTTTGCAGAAATTTTTAAATTAAAAATACTGGAAAAATTTGAAAAGAAAGAAAGTCCTTAATTTGGTTCTTTAAATGCATAAATACATACATTTTTTGCATAGTTTCGTAAATAAGTGTTTCTTACCTTCTAGAGACATTTAGTAATCAGTATTATTTTTCGATTTGCTGAAGAAATGATAAAGATCGGATGACCGGTACTCATGTTATGAGCAAAAAAAGGCCATTTAACACCCCAAACCACCACAGCATTCCATTCAACAGAAACAATCTTAGAGAGAACGAGAGAGAAACTTAGAGATGAGCGTATGACAAAAATATTGCACGGTAACCGCGTGGCTCCTTAGATAGAACTTTTTTATACCATTGTAGAGGGTATATTAAAATTGTCCAGATGTTTGTAACGCATAAAAGGAAGCAACTCCGACCACATAAAGTATATGTATTCTTGATTAGCATGACGAGCAGAGTTGATATAGCCATGTCCATCCGTCTGTCCGTCTGTTTCTATGCTATCTCCTCTGTCAGTTTTAAAGCTATCTTAACCAAACTTTGCACGAAGTATTTAAGTACAAATACGCTGTACATTTGTCGGAACCAGCCGGATCGTATGACTATCTCATATAGCTGCCATAGGAACCATCGGTCGAAAAAGTAGTTTTAGTGAGAAAAACTTTTTTGTCTTCAACCCAAACGTTCCGAAACCTCGTATTTATAAGTTTTCTATGCTTTCACATATTTAAACCAAGTATGATGAAAATCGGACAACTATATAGTATAGCTGCCATACAAAAGATATGTCTGAATAAAAGTCTTAATAGGAAAAACTTTTGTGTTTTCAATGCTATCGCTCCCAAACTTGTTACTGATCACTATCACTGTGACACATTTTTGAACTTAAAAAAGATGATTGCGTCGAGACCAAAAAATTCTGAAAGGGTGTGATGGTAGTACAAAACCCCTGTCTTGGTTTAGTCTGATTAGCTGCCGTTTTCTTTTTATTGCACTTTAAAATATTCAGCTTCAGAGTAGCACTAACAATTCCATATCTCGTAAATTATTGTGAATTTTGCTTTTAAATCTTTGACAAAGTTGTTGCTCTTGGCTTGGCCTACAAAACATTTCTTTGTAGAAAACCAAAAAAATTATATCTTCATACTCAAAATTACAAAAGTTGCCCAAAACAACCAAGTTTTGAATACTTTTCTACAGTTTTTCAACTTTATCTTGAAATCCGTTTCAAATTTGGACAAGTAATACAGCACAAAGTTGTAGCTTAGACCAAAATAAACAAACAGTTGGGACGAACCAACTTCATTTAGTTACTCTTTCATATAACTATAGGCCCAGAAGCACGTACAACTATCATAAAAACTCGAAAAAGCAAACATTTTCGGTAAAAAAGTAACAATATTACATATTTTTATTGACAGTTTTTAAGTTATGTTTTCTTACTATTTTCTTGAATTAATACAAAACAATCGAAATTTTTGACTGTGTCAGCCAATTGGTACCAAAAATTGCCATTTTTCGAGCTTTGATTCCAATTCTACATGCTTAAGGGCCCGAAACTATACGAAGGACCAATCGAATGAAGTTGGTATGTTCTAATCGTTTGTTTATTTAACTGCAAGCTACGTTTTGGTCCTGCATTGCTTAATCAAATTCATTACAGTTTGAAGACAAAGTTGAAAAATAGTACAAAATGAGGGAAAAACATGATGATTTTAAGACATTTTTGTAATTTTGAGTATAAGGATGTGACTTTTTTGACTTGCTACTTAAGAATGTTTTGTAAACCAAGCCAAGAGCCACGACTTGCTCCAAAACGTCTAAAGCGAAATTCCAAATAGTTTACGAGATATGGAGTTGCGAATCCCAATCAGAAGCTGAAAACTTCAAAGTGCAATAAAAAGAAAACGGCAGCTAACCAGCCCAAACCCAGCGAATGTTTTTGTACTACCATCATACCCTTTCCGAAGTTTTTGGTCCCGACTCTATCAACTTTTTAGTGTTGCACAGTGTATTATATGCTATCGGTCGAAAAAGTAGTTCTAGTGGAAACAACTTTTTTTGTTTTCAATGGTAGCATCTTTATACCTTCCAGTTGTGAATATTATCAATTTCCACACAATTTTAAGGAGTTTGGCCAAAATCGGATGAATATATCAAATAGCTGCCATATAACAACCTTAATTTATATAAATTATACAAGCTGCAAGGGTATATAAACTTCGGTCGAGCCGAAGTTAGCTTTCCATAATTTTTTGTGGGTAATATCAGGTTTCGTAATATGCTCAAAAGATAATTCAGACATTAATGACAAAAATTTGTGTTTTTATGCGTGTTACTAACAATTTTTTTCTGCAAGTAGAGTCCCGAGTACCTGAGGGCCCTCAATGACCTGTTTCCAAACAATGAACCGCCCTTTCTTGATGTCTTCTGAATACCGATTTCATGTATTATAATATTATAATCGGGAGGAAATGTGAACAGCGGCCTGAAATGCTACAGAGTATATTATAGTCGGGCTTGTCAGACTTTCTCACTTGTTGATTTTTGCCTTTTGGCATAAAGTTAGTACTCAGACAAACTAATCCGTCCGCTAGCGGAATTCCGATGAGGGGTAGTTTACGGTGCAGTGTGACTGTTCAACACCAAAACACCATCCTTCATCAAAATACCACCAAATGTGAAACGGTTACACTGTGCTGATTTGCTTGTACTTGAATTTTGTTAATTGTTTTTCAATATTTAGGGTTATATGGAGGATATACGGAATGCAGATGTAGTTGACACCCTCGGAATCGATTTAGTTTATCTGAGTACTAAGATTTTACCATTTTATGGACTCTTAAGTTGGCGAATCATTCTGAAACTATTCAATATCAATTTAAGTAAATGATATTATTTGGGATCAGAATGATATTATTTTTTTTGCCAAATGTTTTCAAAAAAATTTATATTATCAAAAAGTTTATTTTAATAAGGGTCATATCAACATAAAATTGATATTTTTTCTCTGTGCACGGGATCAGTAGAGAGTTCAAGAGCAGAGCCTTTTCTTGAAGAACAAAAATAGCGCAGAAGCATGAACATTGACAAAAGCGGATGAGAAGGCGGTTGGCGTGTTTGTGCGAAAAATTTTTCGGAGGATTTATGGACCTTTAAAAGTTGGCGATGGATTCCGCATTCGATAGAATCGCGAACTGTATGAGCTCTCTTCTCGAGAGCATAAAACAACAGCGGCTGCGCTGGATAGGACATGTCAACCGGATGGATGAAGAAGCTCCAATTAAAAAAGCGTACAAATTCAAGCCGGCTTACTTTAAAGGAAGAGGCAGGAGGGGACGCCCACCACTAAGATGGGAGGATGAGGTGCGGAAAGACATTTCCATCCTTGGTGTGAACAACTGGTGCCAGCTCGCGAGAAGCAGAAGCGACTGGAGGGCATTTATAGCAGAGGACGAGACAGTCCAGCGGTTGTGATGATAATATCAGGCCAATAAAAAAGAAGAAAAGAATACCAAAATATTCGCTATATCGTGTTCTAAATGGTGGACAATTTTGCATATTGATATCTTGTATAATCTCCGAGTGAGCTGAGAATATGTCGTTATTTCATTTTACTGGTTCATTTTCATGATCCAACAATAGCGACACATCTCAGTTGCCCTGCAGACGATATCGTAAAAAGATTCTTCGGCTTTCCGTTAAGACGTCATATTTTCAAATTTCTTTGCTAAGCATTTTAAAAAATTTTTTTATTGGATTGATTAGAAACTGAATTTGTATCTTATCTGAGTATAGGCCTTTCTGTAAAGGTTTCTGTATAGGATACTGCTTACAAAAGAATATCAAGTGACAAATTTATCTGTTGCTCTTTACCAATAGTGGATTGACAAAGATTCTCAGACATTCTGCCGCTGGTGTCTGTAACCACTACCTATAGTTGGCGTGCGGATGCTTTCTGATCTGTGAATTTCCAGCAGCAATTAAGTATCGAAATGCAATTTCAAACAGCATGTTCAATTCATCCGGATTATCTCTCCAAAAAGCTATTGGGGGTTCATGGCGATATCTTCAATATATTCCAACACTGGCTGCATTCATAAGATTAGTTATTTAATGCGATTTTTATGTTTTATCAGTCTTGCCATATAATATGCCAAAGTAATTTTTTCTGATATTTTGATATATTTTTAAAAAAAATCGATAATCGCCGATATCGTCGTAAAAATTATCATATCGGAATGACCTGCACATGGTCCAACAAAAATATCGATATATGGATAAAATATTCACAACCCTAGCACATACAACCCAGCTTCACATAGGGGTCATTCTTTTATAAACCGAACACTTTAAAACTCACCATTTTTGATTTCAATAAAAAAAAATCCGAAATTAGATCTGGACATGCCCACAAAAACGTAATTTGAGGTTTTGCAAAAAAAATTTGTTAATTTTATAAACAATTTCAAAAATCGGCAAAAACGAACAAATGGAAAAAAAATGTTTTTTTAAAAACATGATTTCTCAGGTTTCGTTTATCGGACAGGTCTCGTGTTGATATTGCTGAAAAGTATTTTACCGTATCTATCAAAATCAGTGTTTAATAACTTTTTAAATTATTTAATAATATTAAGTAATTGTTGCTAAAGTTTATATATAACTTTTTCTCAGAGTTAACCACCGTTTAAAAGATATTAATTATTGAAGTTATTAACAAATAAAAATATGCCCTTAAATAAAGCTTTGAAAAATGACTACAAACGAATCTGAAATAGATTGCAAAACAAATTAGATGTATCCTAGCAATGCATAACCGAACTTTCTTTTATCTAAGAATGAGACGGGAATCCAGAAGCAGCTTGAAAAATGCAATATTGATGCAACTTCTGTATGCCTGACCCCTTCGTAATTTAATCAACATTAGCGCCAGCTGATCCCACGAAATTAGTTCGTACTGGTTTAAAAAGCAAAATATAAACCAAATGGCATAATAATTGCTCGCAGTGTGCTAGTTTTTAACTATGATTCTGTGTGGTATGTTGGAAGGCAAAAATAAAAAACCCAGCGCAGCGAAATGAACGAAATGAACAGGCCACAGCGAAACATTTATAAATATGCACTAATGGGTTTAAAAATGATTGTTTTTTCTTAACATGTTTTTAAATGCAGAGGAAATCGGATATCGATTTCGAATTTTTTTTTGTTCAGTTCAAAAGTAAGCTCTCATTCTAAACCAAGCTAGTATCAATATTTGTGTAGCACACTTTTAAGCAGCTATAAACAATTTAAGTACCACTAAAAACTCATTATGAAATACCAACTCCTTTTTTTTTTTGTTCTCGCTTATTGCCTCATTTCATCATATCGCTCACATTTTTCCGCTAATGCTGCAAACTTTTGCGTCCATTTAGCGCTAACTGCCATTATTTTCAGTTTTATTTCCGCACAAGGTCAAAATGCATCGACAACAGCGACTCGACAAAGTGAGGAAAAGCACAAAAGCAAAAACTACGGCCAAATGTTATTTACTACACATAAATTACACGGGGCTCAAACAACAACAACAACAACAACAAACCGAACAACTATCCAAAAACTTTATTTGCTTTTTTATTTTGCCATACCTCAAAGCGTTTGTTTTGGTTGGTTGAGAGGCGGCGAATGGGGGCGTGACCTGGTTCTCCCGGGTGCACATGCTACATTTGACCACAAAGTTAGAGCTAAAACGCTCAATAGCAACAAATATCAAAAATTAAAGCTTTCGCAATGAATGAATAGCGCCATCCGAAGGTCTCAAGGTGAATGCAGTTCCCTAAGCTGTCAGCTCAAATGGGAATTGGATTGAAGGGAATGATGCCAACTGAAGCGTAATCTGTGAATCTGTCCTCGATATCTGCATCACTCGACTGATGCATAATTCAAAATGCTTGATGGAAAATATATATGTTTTTGATCAAAGTGCTTTTGCTTTAATAATTTTCCATCTTCGTTATTCGATTCTGGTGAAAATTGCAATGAAAATTGTCTAGCAAAATGCTTAGCTTCTATTTTGTTTTGTTTTTGATTTTGGTTTTGGTTTTGCTGCTGATATAAAGCTGTCCCTGGCTCACTTTGGCTAAGATGGTAAGCATTTGTTATGCACAGGGGTCACACACCGCACACCTCCCCCCACACCCACACCCCCCTCTGGACACACCACTCATCCACTCGCGGCAACGCAGAACACATTTTCTTTACAGCCATTTACCAGGCGATTTACGTAAATCTTTTATTTATACAGAAAACATATAAGTTGCAATTTATCAAAATCTAAAATGTTTACCCGCACAAGTTATTCACTTGAAATCTCTACAGTGCATGTGCAAGTGTAAGTATGTAAGTATGTATAGTTGTATGTATGCTTGCAAGTATGTGCAGCAAGACAGAGGCTTTATTACAAAGGGAGTCTTAGCATATTTTACAAAACAATTTTAGTAAATCATAAATTGACAAAATATGGCTTACATTCAACATAAAAGTTTGCTATCTGATCAATTTAACTGATTGTCTTTGAATTTCAAAAGTCACTGGCTATTGACAATATAATTAGCTAAACTTGCTTTGTGCTATGTTTCTCTCAAATAGTTGGTAATTTAAATTCTATTGGTCTAATGCACTTTGTTATTTGATACCTTTAATTGACAACACAATAATTAAATGGCCAAAATTTCGTCACATATTTAAATGCTAAGTGCTAGATTTAAATGCAGAATAATTTTGGAGATTTTTAAAATGCAATCCGTTGCCTACAAAATTGCGCGAAATGTTTAACTCCAGTTTTAACAAAAGTTGTGGAAGGTGGTTAAAATTAATTAAGATATTGTCAAGTTAAGTCGACATATCTTGTAGTTCTAGAATATATTTCCAAACCAGTAAATAATCGAATCTGCATTTATACGCAGAACACGCTTTCCAATTTTAAGACCTCGATTCTTGCTCCAGGCCATAGGTCACCAACACCGAAAATTATGTCAGTGAGAAAGCTCAGGGATTCCTCGATGGTACAAACTACGGCATTAGCTCCGCTGTACCATTTGATGCCATTTAACAACAGCTAGGAAAAGATTTTTTCTCCTTCTCATGGCATCGTGAATAGCCTACAGTATGACTCCCTCCATTACTAGCAACTTCTCTTTTGAAATGACCCCTTCCGGGTCGGTTCAGTCGATAATGGCCACCTGTAGTTCTGTCTTCGAGCTTGAGCTAGTCACTAGATCTTCTGGTGCAAACCGCTTGTTCTCCGGAGTTTTTGACGAGTCTTCCGATTCTCGTCGAAAAGAGATACCACACTTTCCGCCAACCGGTCCCGTCATCTGTATCTTTTTCCTTCAACGAAACCGTGGCCGATGTAGGCTCTATCTTCTTCGGTGGTTAATCGTTAACCAGCATGCAAGCACATGCTATGCTACTGTTATTGACTGGAATTTGAATGGGATTTCCTCATTTTCGACCTCTGTTTCCACATTCACCCCATCCAGTGTTTAGAAAGGTACTCATTTTTCTTACCTAGGTAAGATATAAGGTAAATGTCAAAAAAAATACCTACGTAAGGTAAAAGGTATACGAAATTTCCATTACCTAGATAAAGGAACAAAAAAGGTACTTTTTAAATGCCTTTTAAAGCATGGCTTATCCAACACCACCTACCCGAAAATGTTGTAAACTGAGTGACGTGAATTATCCAACCAAAACTCTGAGGTTTCCTCGAAATTTCAACTAATGTGTACGGAAAAAAAACAAAAGATTCTCAGGAATCAGTTCAACAAATCTGTGTTCTAAGACCCAAAATTTCTAGAGGGACATACATTTTTTCTTTAGTTTTAAGTCGGAAAAATATATATATATAATACTATTTAGGCTAGAATTCCTTTTATTTGAATTTTCAACAAAATTTACAATATATATTTTTAAAAATTAACATTAATCATTAAATTACACATTTGCGTCAGCTTCACAAATGGATTTATCTACATATTTGATCTTGGTCTAGATACGTAGGAAGTAAAGCGATATGGACAAGTTTTTAAAACTTCCTAAATAGTAAAATTAGCAACCTAATTACTTAAGCTGATAGCAAAGTCTACTGGTGATAGGGTCCTAGAATATAATTTGGTTTGTTATGTGTTTAATAATATGCTGTCATTTATAATCAACTCTGAATAGCAAACGCATTTTGAAACCATTCAAAAGATAGTTCATGTACCTTCCATGCTAGTTGTGCGACAGCTTTCTGTCTTTCCTTGACTTAAACCGTATTAAGGATCAACAGAGTAATTAGCTCAAGAATATGTTATTTTAATAGTCACATCGACAATACAATTGAAAGAATGAATAAATTTGATTAGTTTCCCACTCAAGCTATCATTTTAAATTAAATTCTCATTTATATTAAAGTATCTTCTACCTTACTTTTTGACAAGGTTATTGAAAATTTGGACCTAGGTAAGGTAAAAGGTACTGGAATTTAAAATACCGAGGTAAGGTAAAAGGTACACAAAGTATGTATTTAGGTATGTTCCTAGGTACTTCCTAACATTGAACCCATCTTGAAGATAAAGTGAACCTTCACAGTTTATAACTTAATTAATATATAAATGAAGACAATGAATAAAACAATTTAAAAAATATACATTTTATTGTTTTAATTAACTTTAACGACATTCCACAACTTTTAAAATTTTGAAAAAATTGCAGAAATTGTATTTAGCAACGACAATTGGACATTTAAAAAATGAAAGTGGAATCTCAACTAAAAGTCTTAAGTAAATGGTGTTAAAAATTTCGCAGAATTTTGTAGTTAAAGGATGGCATTTTAAAAGTCTGAAAAATTATTCTGAGAAAGTGGATAAAAAATTAGGAATTTTTTAATGGATAGCTGGTCTGAAAAAGACTTGAGATTAAAATGATAAAAATCGCTCTTAAAAATTCAGGCTTGGTACTAAAAGTATAAAAAAAATCGCTAAATTACTTTCGTTTGATGTACTTTAAAACTGCATACTTAAAAAACTAAAAGCATTGGGGCCGGCTCCCCTACAAATCCGGCTATGCCCTTAATCACAATTTCGATACATTATCCTGTGGTTTTATGCGCCATGGTGCACAGACTGTTCTTGAGATGGACTCTCGTTCTGCTGCTTCCGTTTCAATACATGGATTTGATGGTTCAGAGACGTCTGCAGCTTACAGACCTCTTCGCTGGAAACAGGCTGGCCTCGTTAACACTAGGTCATAAATTCGATTCGATTGATGCTCGATTGATATTTAAAGTAGGACAACTTTGAAATTGATAGCAAGAACTCGTTCACGAAATATTGATGTGGAGTATGTGTAGTATACGTTATTTTGTTGGAGACTTTGAAGCTATTGCGCAGAGCACATTGGGGAAATTTTTGGATTTTTTGGCATAAACTCTAAATACTTATATCTATTATATTGAAATTCGGCACGAATAATGAAAAAAAAATTTTACGATTGCGCCAGGCTTTCATCCTTATCCGATTTAGTAATCAAAATGCGTGAAAATATATGTAATACAAGATTTCTTTTAATTTTCATCACATTTTTTTCCAGGAAATTTTCAACGTCATCGTCAAGTTCTTTATCATCTTCATCTGAATATGTTGAACAATCAAAATCATCCACAAATTTTTCATTTTCATTTTGTTTTTGTAGTAGAGAAATAACTTCTGCTGGCAAACGATCCTTATTTTTCAGGCGTTGTTTGAGGTGCAGAGTGGAAAGTAATGGATCCGACGAATCCACCGCTCTGTTGGACACATTTGTTATGTTAGCTACTCGTCTACATTTCCTGGCATGTAATCTTCGATCGCTTTTGAAAAATTTGTGTCTTACCTCTGTACCGTTTTCTCCTAAACTGCCCACAGGAATTATGGAATTATTCATTATTTGAGCTCCGTGCACTAAAATCTTGTAAACAGTTGATGACAGTTCCATATATAAATAAAATGTCTTCTCACAAAAGCTTTAAAATTTTTGTGAAGCAATTGGCATATTCACATGAAATTTAAATTAAAATAAAGTGGCTAATTCAATATGTTTGAAAGTAATGCATCTGACTGAAGGCCATTGCAGTTCCAAACATCTAAAGCTCTTGCCGACTAAACTGGAGCAGTTCTGTAAAACGTAGTTTTTTTCTTTTAAGAAATGATTTAAAACACTTCCCTAAATACCATGCCACATAAAAGTCCGCATGAGAGCACCTGCGGCGTAAGTAATACTCCACGAAATACAAACCCATATGTAAGATTTTACTGCAACAATACGTAAACAAAACACTAGACAATAGACAATCCACAGTCATAGTTTTGACAAACTAACACAAAACACTTATTCTACATACCTCTACGATTGTTTTCCATTTTCGCGATTTATTTTTTAAGCACAAAGTTAACAATCAATTTTGCAACTTTTGATATGTCATTTTCAATCACTTAATCCGATAACTCGGTGATTATTATATTAAAAGCTTTCAAAAAGATTTGCAAAATTTGCTTGAAATCGGGTGACTATATCTTTGGGCTGTCATAGGACCGATCGGTCGGAAAATGGGTCTTAGAGAGAAAATCTTTTTTGTTTTCAATGTTAGCGTCCCTAAACTAGCTGATTATTAACTTTAAAATGCTTTTAAAATGATTCGCATAATTTCTTTGAAATCTCATGTCTTAAGGTCGGAGTTAAGAAAAATTTGTATACCCTTGTAGAGGGTATATTAAAATTTTGCAGATGTTTGTAACGCATGTAAGAAAGCAACTCAGACCACATAAATTCTTGATCAGCATGACGATCTGAATTGATATAGCCATGTCCGTCTGTCCGTCCGTCTGTTTCTATGCTATCTTTTCCGTCAGCTTAAGCGCTATCTTAACCAAACCTTACACAAAGTCTTTTGATACAAATACGCTGCACATTTGCCGGAACCAGCCGGATCGGACGACTATAGCATATGGCTGCCCTAGTTTTAGTGAGAAAAACTTTTTTGTTTTCAATGCCAACGCCTTCAAACCTCGTATTGATCAGTTTTCTATGCTTTCACATAATTCCACCAAGTTTGATGAAAATCGGACAACTATATAGTATAGCTGCCATACAAAAGTTAGGTCTGATAAAAAATCTTAGTAGGAAAAACTTTTTTGTTTTCAATGCTATCGCTCCCAAACTTGTTATTGGTCAATACTATTTGCTACCACACAGCTTTGCCAATTTTGATCCAAATCGGATGACTATAGAATATAGCTGCCATAGGAACGATCGGTCGAAAAAGTAGTTCTAGTGAGAAAAACTTTTTTGTTTTCAATGGTAGCGTCTTTATACTTCCCAGTTATGAAATTTATGTTTCCACACAATTTTAGAGTTCTTAAAGTAGGGTATAAACTTCGTCTGTGCTGAAATTAGCTTGGCCTTCTTGTTTAATTTAATATGTTCACCATAAATGAAATAATTTGATATAGTGAGAAGTTAAGTTTTCTCACGGTACCTTATCGGCATCCACCGTAGTGAACACTGAGTGGAAAATGTTGTGAAATTTTAATATTTACACTTTGACTTTAACATTTTCACCATTGACTCAGCGTTAAATATGAAATTAGTAAATATAAAGTGTGTAAATTTAAATAAAATTCTATAGCCAGCTATTTTGTTCTGAATCAAGATCAGGAATGACATTGTAGCCACTACCAGTTGCTTTCTGAAAAACAACGAATTATATTTAATAGTGTTTTTCAACTTTTACTTACTCTGCGGGGATTCGAACTCGGGGCCGTTGGTCTGAAACACGATTGGAACGTCCTCTCTACCGGTATCGCCATTGCATGCGCAGGCGACAATGCCTAAAAACAACAAAGCACTTGTAATTATATTAATACAAAAATGGCCTAGTAAAATCACATATGATTGTTATAGTTTTTCCCCAAATATATCCTTTTCAATTTAAAGATTAAATTTATTTTTAAGGTTTTATCGAAATTTGTGACATTTTTTTTGTAAAACTAATTGTGCCGACCAGTGTTTAATAAGCCTATATCCACATGAACTTTGTTTTTGTTTTAGATTAACACTCCTTTCGTATTGCTTCCCAATTTACAAAATTAAGTGTAAAGTTAAGTAATTGTATCTATTAACGGCCCCCTCTGTAAACTAAATTCCTGGCTACGCTCTTTTATCATATTCTAGACGTATTGTAGTTAGTTTTATACCACGCTACGTATACGCGATATGTGCCACAAGCAACGAGAGGAATACAACGCCCCTAGAGTCTGATGCCAGCTGAACAACTGTGCCATGCATATGCTTATTTCAGTGTGTGTGTGTGTGTGTGTGTGTGTGTATGTGTGTATTATTTTGTGTTGTGCGCGCACAAATTGTCTTGTGACAGACAGCGAAAACTACAGAAACGGCGCCGGGCACACAACGTTTTCTCCCCACTCAGGGCCTTGGGCTTGGTCTTAGTCAATTTGCGGTCGGTGTCGGTGTATGTACGTACGACGGTTAGTACGTATGTATGTTTGTTTGTTTGTATGTTTGCATGTGTCGGTGTAGTAAAAGTAGTTTATTTTCATCTTATCTCTTAAAGCCAATAATACGCTTCGCAAGCGCACTTAAATGCGCTGCCACGATATTTTTTTTTTTGCAGTTGTTGGCCAACTGTTTTTCTGTTGTTGTTGTTGTTGTTGCTGGGCGTTAAAGGATTTGAATGCAACCGAGCTCGATGCATATGCGGCTGGAAGTGTGCGTGCGAAATGCCAACACTGCCATTTTTTTTTATGCACACATAAAATATTTTTGTGCCAGGCGTTACAATTTAAAAATGAAAAAAACTCTTTTAAGAAAAAAATTTAGAGAGTATTCAGCATGAGGGATATGAAAAACGTATGGCATATAAATATGGTAATCAATATACCAAATGCTGTAATAAGTTATACAAATTTATTTAGTTTTTTAAATAGTCAAAAACTCAATAGTAAACATTACTTTATTAGGGAATACAAAATTTGTGGTCCTGCTTCAGTTTTTTCTGTCTGTGCTGTGTGCAGTTTATATGGAAAAGATGATTAAATACCAGTTCTTAGGCAATAAGTTTTCAATTCAATTGAAATAAGTATATGTGCATTAGTTCGAACCTGTCTGGGTTTAGTCTGATTAGCTGTCGTTTTCTTTTTATTGCACTTTGAAATTTTCAGCTTCAGAGTAGGACTAACGATTCCATATCTCGTAAGCTGTTTTGAATTTCGCTTTTAAATCTTCAACAAAGTTGTTGCTCTTGGTTTGACCTACAAAACATTTCTTTATAAATCAAAAAAAATTACATCTTCATACTCAAAATTACAAAAGTTGCCCAAACAACCAAGTTTTGAATACTTTTCTACAGTTTTTCAACTTTATCTTGAAATCCGTTTCAAATTTGGACAAGTTATTCAGCACAAAGTTGTAGCTTAGTCCAATATAAACAAACCTTAAGAACGAACCAACTTCATTTAGTTACTCTTTCATATAGTTATAGGCCCACAAGCATGTACAACTGTCATAAAAACTCGAAAAAACGAGAATTTTCGGTAAAAAAGTAAAAAATAAACTACATTTTTTTTTAATAACAGTTTTTAAGTAATGTTTTCTTACTATTTTCTTGATTTAATACAAAACAATCGAAATTTTTGACTGTGTCAAAAATCGCCATTTTTCGAGTTTTGGTTCCAATTCCACATGCTTAAGGGCCCGTAACTATACGAAGTACCAATCGAATGAAGTTGACATGTTCCAATCGTTTGTTTATTTAAGTCCAAGCTAAGTTTTTGTCCTGCATTGCTTAATCAAATTCGTTACACTTTTCAAGACAAAGTTGAAAAACAGTAAAAAATTAGGGGAAAACATGATGATTTTAAGACATTTTTGTAATTGTGAGTACAAAGATGTAACTTTTTTGATTTGCTACTTAAGAATGTTTTGTAAGCTTAGTTAAGAGCAACAACTTCCTCTAAGACGTCAAAGCAAAATTCCGAATAGTTTACGCGATATGGAGTTGCGAATCCCAATCAGAAGCTGAAAACTTCAAAATGAAATAAAAAGAAAACGGCAGCTAACCAGGCTAAAACCAGCGAATGTTTTTGTACTACCATCATACCCTTTCAGAATTTTTTGGTCTCGACTCTATCAACTTTTTAGTGTTGCACAGTGTTATCATAAAGAATACCCTTCCGGCGGGTAAATAGGAGGAGTAGATCAAGTGGTCAAGAAAATCGCGAAATTTGCCAAATTTTTATTTCGGACCTTAAGATAACTATGAAAGTCGGATAGATATATAAGAGTCTTAGACCAAAAGCCGCGAAATTTGTCAAATTTTCATTTGAGTATTTACGAAAGCGCAGCCGTTGGGAAATAAGAGGCGAGCATTGCACAGGTCAAACCCTTCAGTACCGCTCAGTACTGTATCAGAGCTGAATCAGTCCTGATTTGAAAGGGCTGGTACTGAAATCATGGCTGCCTTTATATGCGTTTCAGTCATGAATTTATCACAGACAGGGCCTACTACGTCATGACCTTCTCTTCTTTTAGGCATGATTTCAGTACTGAACTGATGGGTTAGTTTCATGGGTAGTACTGAAAACAGTAGTGAAATCAGCCATGAATTGTAGCGATTCCTACTTGTCAGGTCTGAATCAGCACTGACAAATTCAGTACTGAGGCGTTGAACTGCAGGGAAATTTGACAATTTTTCGTATGGCCTATTAGATTATAATGAATGTTTTATGGCTGGCAATGTAGACGGGTGTTGAGGTAGGAGGTGTGCAACGAACGGTTAAATGAAAAATTTTCAAAATTTTATGAGTTTTGGGAATCATTAAGATGTGATAGATGGCAATTGTGGACGCGTAAATAGTTCATTTCAACGGTCCAAAAAGATGCGAAATTTACAAATCTTTTCCATGAGTAAGATTATAATGCAGACAGGTAAATTTACAAGATCAAGCGGTCCAAAAATCCTGATATATACAACAAATTATGATTAGTTCAGATTATCATAAAGATATAATAGTTGGAAATTGAAGACGGGTAAATAGAAGGTGTCGGTCAATTCTTATATGAGTTTAGATTGACACGAAGACGGGTATATCGACGGGTAAATAGGTGATGAAGATCATAAGAACCAAAAACTCGTGAAATTTGAAAAAAAAATTTAATGAGTTTAGATTGACGTGAAGATTTGATAGATGGCAATTGTCTAATAAGCAATTTAAGGATGCTTTCGTTGCAAAATGGAAGTTAATAACCCATGTAACTCTTCAGAATCTTGTAGATTCTATGCCAAGTCACCTTAATAAAGTCTTAGAGGCAGAAGGGAAAAACATAAATTACTAAAATTGTCCAAAAGTTGAAACTAAAATCAAAATTAATAAAATTAATAAAAAAAAATGCACATATTCTTATTTTCTAAGAACGTTTTGTTATGAATTTTTATACCCTTAAAATTGTCCAGATGTTTGTAACCCATGTAAGGAAGCAACTTAGACCACACAATGTATATATATTCTTGATCAGCATGACGAGCTGAATTGATATAGCCATCTCCGTCCGTCCGTCTGTTTCTATGCTATCTCCTCCTTCAGTTTTAAAGCTATCTCAACCAAGCTTTGCACGAAGCCTTTTGGTACAAAGACGCAGCACATTTGTCGGAACCGTCCGGATCGGATGACTATAGCATATAGCTGCCATAGGAACCATCGGTCGAAAATGTTGTTTTAGTGATCAAAATCTCGAATTTATAAGTTTTCTATGCTTTCACATAATTTTACCAAGTTTTATGAAAATCGGCCAACTATATAGTACAGCTGCCATACAAAAGATAGGTCTGAAAAAAACTCTTAGCAGAAAAAACTTTTTTGTTTTCAATGCTATCGCTACCAAACTTATTACTGATCAATATTATATGCTACCACATAATTCTGCCAAGTTTGATCCAAATCGGATGACTATAGCATATAGCGGCCATGGGAACTATCGGTCGAAAAAGTTGTTTTAAGAGGTGGTTGTGGAAAGAAGCTGGGTAGTTGGTGGTAAGTGTGTGGGAAGATTTAAAAATTGAGTTTATTCAAACGAAGAGCATTGAGAGAGCTTCTGATTTTGAAATTAAGCCCTTAAACTAAGCATCAAGTTTCACATCAAAGCCATGTGACACTCACATCTAATAGCAAACATTAACTGAAGTTTCATTATATATATTCTGTTTGGTATTTATAAGATCTTTGAATTAAAATTAAACTTGATCTAATTGGTTTTGTTAAAACTACATTTGATATCACAAACGTCAATGCACATATACTTATTTCCCTAAGGTTGGTACATTTCACCCTTTATAAAGCTAAGCTTTATTATTTTTAAATAAATTTGTATCCATTAAGCATGTTCTGGCTTATGGTAATTTTTTACATAATCAAGGATTTACAGGATACATAAGGTCATGTTTGTTTTTATTTTCATTTGCTTACCACATATAAAAGCACATTTTTTTTAAATCATTTCAAGTTTTTTATGCTTTTTGTGACGTTAAATTGATTGAGTGAATGAAAAATTCATGCTTCATAATTAATTGTATTTACAAGTTAATTAAAAACAAAAATATTATTGTACCAAAACCATACTTTTTTTTAGAATTTGCTCTATGCTACTTTTTTGCTATTCCGCTTGCTGAAAAACCTATTTCTGAGAAAATCTTAACACTGAGTTCTTTTTCAATGTTTATTTGTATTTCCCTGAATTCGAAATCCGAAAGAATTCTTGATAATTGCACAATTAGATTGTTTGGCAGGCAGCAGTCAGCCATCAGCTGTTCTTTTTTGGTTGTTCGTAACCCAAACACCCACACTTTGTACAAAAGCTCTACTCACCTATACAATTGTGTAATATGGAATGCTTATTTAAGGCAAAAGCTTTTGCTGTGTCAGTATAAGAGTTTAGGAGAAAGGTTAGTGAAAGAGAGAAGTTCAAAATTCAAACAGGGAAATTTTTAGCATTGAGAACAGTTTGGGGGGAATTTATGTAAAAAATATGCTAAGTTTGATAGTGTCAAAGTTTTTATACCTTTGTTTTATTCACGATGCTATAATTAAATTACCTAAAAATTTTACTGTAATAAAAGTACTTTAAAAACGCCAATGGAAATTAAAAAAAGAAGCCACTCTCTGGTTTATATACTTCTGAATTATTGTATACAACAAGGACATCTATTGTCTGCTTTTCTATTTTGTGCACGAGGTGTGTTATTATTCCGCGGGCTAAATTCAACCGAAGTTTGATTTTTCTTTTATATTGTTGAAAGGGTTACCAGTGTTTGATGTGCTCAGCGATTTGCTTAAGAATAAAATAAAGTGGTTTCAAAGCAATTTGAAAAGAAGTCGACAGCGAGTGGTACAAGCTCTTCCAAGAAAGTCGAGAAGATGCACTGTAAGGTCGATCAAATATCAAGGTTTTGGTTAATAACTTCTTCGATTTCCATGGCGTAGTGCATCAGGAGTTCTTACCACAAGGTCAATTTGAAATATATACTTTAACGAAAAATATTGGTACAAGACATTTAATTGTAACTTATTCTAGTGTGCTCTACAAATTGAACGAAAGATACATATGGGTAATTATTTCTGAAGTGGGCAACTATTTTTTGTCATAGTCTCCAAGCATTTGATTTTTTTTGTCTGGCTATAATCACAGTTTTCCACGATTTAAAATATTTTTTTCAGAATTTCACCTTTGTGGGACGATATAGCTATGTTTTTGTTGTTATAGTTGCTTATAGCTAAATATTTGATGGGTCTAAAAATAAAAAAAAAAGTTTCAAAAAATATTGTTTTTCCTTTACTCTGTGATAAGCATATTATATTATGCGATAGTTAAACTGGAGGAAGAAACCGCCGAAACTTAAGAAAAAAAAATTAAATCGAGGTTTGTGGAAAAATGGCCATTTTGAGATTTTTCAAAAAAATTAGGAAAAAAAATAGTTGCCCACTTAGAAATAATTACCCATATGTATCTTTCGTTCAATTTGTAGAGCACACTAGAATAAGTTACAATTAAATGTCTTGTACCAATATTTTTCTCTAAAGTATATATTTCAAATTGACCTTGTGGTAAGAACTCCTGATGCACTACGCCATGGAAATCGAAGAAATTATTAACCAAAACCTTGATATTTGATCGACTTTACAGTGCATCTTCTCGACTTTCTTGGAAGAGCTTGAACCACTCGCTGTCGACTTTTTTTCAAATTGCTTTGAAACCACATTAATTTTATTCTTAAGCAAATCGCTGAGCACAACAAACACTGGTAACCCTTTCAACAATATAAAAGAAAAATCAAACTTCGGTTGTATTTAGCCCGCGGAATAGTAACACACCTCGTGAACAAAATAGAAAAGCAGAAGATAGATGTCCTTGTTGTATACAATAATTCAGAAGTAAATAAACCAGAGAGTGCCTTCTTTTTTTAATTTTCAGTTCCTTTTTTTTAAAGTACTTTTATTGCAGTAAAATTTTTGGGTAATTTAATTATAATATCGTGAATAAAACAAAGGTGTAAAAACTTTGACACTATCAAACTTAGCATATTTTTTACATAAATTCCCCACAACTGTTCTCAAAGCAAAAAATTTCCCTGTTTCAATTTTGAACTTCTCTTCTCTTTCACTAACCTTTCTCCTAAACTCTTATACTGACACAGCAAAAGCTTTTGCCTTAAATAAGCATTCCATATTACACAATTGTATAGGTGAGTAGAGCTTTTGTACAAAGTGTGGGTGTTTGGGTTACGACCAACCAAAAAAAAAACAGCTGATGGCTGACTGCTGCCTGCCAAACAATCTAATTGTGCAATTATCAAGAATTCTTTCGGATTTCGAATTCAGGGAAATACAAATAAACATTGAAAAAGAACTCAGTGTTAAGATTTTCTCAGAAATAGGTTTTTCAGCAAGCGGAAGTACTTTTTTTTTGTAAAATTTCAGTCATTCATAGAGCAAATTCTAAAAAAAAGTATGGTTTTGTTACAATAATATTTTTGTTTTTAATTAACTTGTAAATACAATTAATTATGAAGCATGAATTTTTCATTCACTCAATCAATTTAACGTCACAAAAAGCATAAAAAACTTGAAATGATTAAAAAAAACGTGCTTTTATATGTGGTAAGCAAATGAAAATAAAAACAAACATGACCTTATGTATCCTGTAAATCTTTGATTATGTATAAAATTACCATAAGCCAGAACAAGCTTAATGGATACAAATTTTTTTAAAAATAATAAAGCTTAGCTTTATAAAGGGTGAAATGTACAAACCTCTGGGAAATAAGTATATGTGCATTGACGTTTGTGATATCAAATGTAGTTTTAACAAAACCAATTAGATGAAGTTTAATTTTAATTCATAGACAGAATTTAAATAATAAAACTTCAGTTAATGTTAGCTTATAATTAAAAAAAAAGATGTGAGTGTCATTAACACTCACATGGCTTTGATGTGAAACTTGATGCTTAATTTAATGTCTTAATTTCAAAATCATAAGCTCTCTCAATGGTATAGGTATTAGAAAAAAAGCCTTTTTTGGATTCGTTTGAATAACCTCAATCTTTAAATCTTCCACCCACTTCCCCACACCCACTTACCACCTACTTCCCAGCTTCTTTCCCCACCCACTTCGTAAAACTAATTTTTCGACCGATATGGCATGGCAGCTATATGCTATAGTCATCCGATTTGGATTAAACTTGGCAGAATTATGTGGTAGCATATAATATTGATCAATGACAAGTTTGGTAGGCGATAGCATTGAAAACAAAAACGTTTTTTGTACTAATACTTTTTTTCAGACCTATCTTTTGTATGGCAGCTGTACTATATAGTTGGCCGATTTTCATAAAACTTGGTAAAATTATGTGAAAGCATAGAAAACTTATAAATTCGAGATTTTGGGATGTTTGCGTTGAAGACAAAAAAGTTTTTCTCACTAAAACAACATTTTCGACCGATGGTTTCTATGGCAGCTATATGCTATAGTCATCCGATCCGGACGGTTCCGACAAATGTGCTGCGTCTTTGTACCAAAAGGCTTCGTGCAAAGTTTGGTTGAGATAGCTTTAAAACTGAAGGAGGAGATAGCATAGAAATAGAAGGACAGACGGACGGAGATGGCTATATCAATTCAGCTCGTCATGCTGATCAAGAATATATATAGTTTGTGTGGTCGGATATGCTTCCTTCCATGGTTTACAAACATCTGGACAATTTTAAGGGTATAAAAATTCATAACAAAACGTTCTTAGAAAATAGGTATATATGCATTTTTTTTTATTAATTTTGATTTTAGTTTCAACTTTTGGACAATTTTAGTAATTTATGTTTTTCCCTTCTGCCTCTAAGACTTTATTAAGGTAACTTGGCATAGAATCTACAAGATTCTGAAGAGTTACATGGCTTATTAACTTCCATTTTGCAACGAAAGCATCCTTAAATTGCTTAATAGTGTCAAACTGCCTTCCTGTTTTGTAAATCCTGGCTGAAAAGATTCCACAGAGGTCCTCAATTGGGCCTACGACAGGACTACACTAGAACTGGTATGTTTTTCTGAAGAGAAATAAGCCCTTATGGCGCATGAATCCATCTATCTTTGTAAAGGTCGCCTGCGAATTCTATCAACTCACTGTCCAGCAACTGAACATAGAACTCCGAATTTGTTTTTGTTGGAATAACATTGCCGAAACACACCCAAACCATCATTGAACCACCGCAGTGGTTCCTTTTATGGCGAATTTCTCTTGGCTTACTTAAGTCACTCCAATACTTATGATAGCTTTCAGGACCAACTAGTTTAAAGTTATTTTCATAATAAAAAAAACATTGCGAAATTCTTTGATTCTTCTGTCCAAAATTTATGCCCGTCTGCAAATGCCAAACGAGCATTAAGTCGGTGTGGGAGTAGCTTAAGTAATTTCTATTAAAACTTAATTAATCAAAAACAGCTAGATTACAGCTACAGACTATTTTTAAATATGCCAATATGGTAGAATAGACTGACGACTACAAATGTAGTTGCCTTTTTAAATTTCAAACGATGACAACAATTGATATGAACTAATAAATTCGTTGTAAAAACTTGTATGTGATGAATAGACATCGGATTTTGCATATTTGCATATTTTGAACCGCATGTTCGATTTAAGTTCTGATTGTACACATCTTATTTTTATTGATCAATGATCTGAGTCCGCTAGAAACAATTTTGTATAAATTGCATATTTGCATAAAAAAATATGCAATAAATGGAAAAAACCTTTTTTTTTATGAAATTACATAATGATTCCCGTCTTAGTGCCAATCTAAACTCATATACGAATTTCGTTAATGTTAAAATTTCTTTAAACAGATTGACCGACACCTCCTATTTCCCCGTCTTTAATTTCCAACTATTAAATCTTCATGATAATATAAACTAATTATAAATTATTGTATATATCAGGATTTTTGTACCGCTTGACCTTGACCCGTCAATTGTAGACAGGTAACATTATAAACTAACTCATGCAAAAGTTTTGTAAATTTCGCTACTTTTTGGACCGTTGGAGTTTACCATTTACGCGTCCACAATTGCCATCTATTACATCTTAATGATTCCCAAAACTCATAAAATTTTGCAAATTTGAATTTCGCGATTCTTTTAACAGTTCGATGTACACCTCCTACCCCTACACCCGTCTACATTGCCAGCCATAAAACATTCATAATAATCTAATAGGCCATACGAAAAATTGTCAAATTTTGACCTGTTCAATCCTCGTTTCTTATTTACCAACGGCTGCGCTTGCGTAAATACTCAAATGAAAATTTGACAAATTTTGCGGTTTTTGGTCTAAGCCTCCTATATATATCTATCCATCTATCCAACCTTCATAGTTATCTTAAGGTCCGAAGTGAAATTTTAGCAAATTTCGCGATTTTCTTGACCACTTGATCTACTCCTCCTATTTACCCGCCGGAAGGGTGTTCTTTATGATAACACTGTGCAAAAATTCTGAAAGGGTATGATGGTAGTACAAAAACCTTCGCAGGTTTTAGCCTGGTTAGCTGCTGTTTTCATTTTATTGCATTTTGAAGTTTTCAGCTTCTGATTGGGATTCGCAACTCCATATCACGTAAACTATTCGGAATTTTGCTTTGACGTCTTAGAGGAAGTTGTTGCTCTTGGCTAAGCTTACAAAATATTCTTAAGTTGCAAGTCAAAAAAGTTACATCTTTATACTCACAATTACAAAAATGTCTTAAAGTCATCATGTTGTCCACTAATTTTTTACTGTTTTTCAACTTTGTCTTGAAAACTGTAACGAATTTGACTAAGCAATGCAGTACAAAAACGTAGCTTGGACTTAAATAAACAAACGATTGGAACATATCAACTTCATTCGATTGGTACTTCGTATAGTTACGGGCCCCTAAGCATGTAGAATTGGAATCAAATCTCGAAAAATGGCAATTTTTGGCACCAATTGGCTGACACAGTCAAAAATTTCGATTGTTTTGTATTAAATCAAGAAAATAGTAAGAAAACATTACTTAAAAACTGTTATAAAAATAATTTTGTTTGTTTACTTTTTTGTCCGAAAATGTTCGTTTTTTCGAGTTTTTATGACAGTTGTACATGCTTGTGGGCCTATAACTATATGAAAGAGTAACTAAATGAAGTTGGTTCGTTCTTACGGTTTGTTTATTTTGGTCCAAGCTTCAACTTTGTGCTGAATTACTTTGTTGGGTTTTAAGATGGTGTTGAAAAACTGTAGAAAAGTGTTCAAAACTTGGCTTTTTTGTGCAAGCTTTGTAATTTTGAGTATGAAGATGTAATTTTTTTGATTTGCTACAAGGAAATGTTTTGTAGGTCAAACCAAGAGCAACAACTTTGCTGAAGATTAAAAGCGAAATTCAAAATAGTTTACGAGATATGGAATCGTTAGTCCTACTCTGAAGCTGAAAAGTTCCAAGTGCAATAAAAAGAAAACGGCAGATAATCAGACCAAACCACGACAGGGGTTTTTTACTACCATCACACCCTTTCAGAATGTTTTGGTCTCGACGCTATCCACTTTTTTGAATTCAAAAATGTGTCACGGCGTAATCTAAACTCAAATGAGAATTTTTGAAATTTCGCGACTTTTTTAACCATTTGTTCCACATCTCCTTTACCTATCCGTGTACTCCAGCAGTCCATAAAATCTTCATAAAAATCTGAAATTAATAAACAATTTAGAAATTTCCCAATATTTTAGAACTTTTAAGCTACACCTTTCATTTGCTCGGTCTACAACTTCCATTTAACCGTCTATATATGCCATATATATAATATATTTTTTATAATAATCTAGAATCAACAATGAGAATTTTTGTAAATTTTGCCATTTTTATACATTTTTTATACAATTACATGTTTTGCATATTTATGGCATATTTTGCATGTTTATTGCATATTTTGCACATTAGTTGCCATATTTTGCATATATTGAATATGCAGTTTTCAATGTAAAGTGGGTTATTAAATTAGTATAAATCCAAATTTTCACCTCAATCAACCTTCATTTCAAAAAGTGCTTAAAATCCGATGTCTATTGATGAATGTGTCGTATGAGTATATTTCAGGTTCTGCCGCGCCCATTTAGCTTAATATTAGCTTTGGGAATGCTGAGACCTACTTTTTTCCATTTTGCCGTTTTGAGGTTCGAACTAATGCTTACTTACTTAGCTGAGATACATTATTAATCTCAATTGAATTGAAAACTTATTGCTTAAGAACTGGTATTTAATCATCTTTTCCATATAAACTGCACACAGCACAGACAGAAAAAAATGAAGCAGAACCACAAATTTAGTAATCCCTAGTAAAGTAATGTTTATATTGAGTTAACTTATTTAAAAAACTAAATAAATTTGTATAACTTATTACAGCATTTGGTATATTGATTACCATATTTATATGCCATACGTTTTTCATATCCCTCATGCTGAATACTCTCTAAATTTTTTTCTTAAGAGTTTTATTTTTCATTTTTAAATTGTTACGCCTGGCACAAAAATATTTTATGTGTGCATAAAAAAAAAGGGCAGTGTTGGCATTTCGCACGCACACTTCCAGCCGCATATGCATCGAGCTCGGTTGCATTCAAATCCTTTAACGCCCAGCAACAACAACAACAACAGAAAAACAGTTGGCCAACAACTGCAAAAAAAAAAAAATAACGTGGCAGCGCATTTAAGTGCGCTTGCGAAGCGTATTATTGGCTTTAAGAGATAAGATGAAAATAAACTACTTTTACTACACCGACACATGCAAACATACAAACAAACAAACATACATACGTACTAACCGTCGTACGTACATACACCGACACCGACCGCAAATTGACTAAGACCAAGCCCAAGGCCCTGAGTGGGGAGAAAACGTTGTGTGCCCGGCGCCGTTTCTGTAGTTTTCGCTGTCTGTCACAAGACAATTTGTGCGCGCACAACACAAAATAATACACACATACACACACACACACACACACTGAAATAAGCATATGCATGGCACAGTTGTTCAGCTGGCATCAGACTCTAGGGGCGTTGTATTCCTCTCGTTGCTTGTGGCACATATCGCGTATACGTAGCGTGGTATAAAACTAACTACAATACGTCTAGAATATGATAAAAGAGCGTAGCCAGGAATTTAGTTTACAGAGGGGGCCGTTAATAGATACAATTACTTAACTTTACACTTAATTTTGTAAATTGGGAAGCAATACGAAAGGAGTGTTAATCTAAAATAAAAACTAAGTTCATGTGTATATATTTTTTACAAAAAAAATATGACACAAATTTCGATAAAACCTTAAAAATAAATTTAATCTTTAAATTGTAAAGGATTTATTTGAAGCAGTATTGTTATCATTTCCTTTAATAAGTAGGTTTTCAAATTGGGTAATGCTGTTAGTAAGTCATGCTGATATATGTACCACTCAGGGAAAAACTATAACAATCATATTTGATTTTACTTTGCCATTTTTGTATTAAAATCAATTAACATGCACTTTGATTTAACAAAAAACTTATTTAATCACCATATTTTCTTCGCGCCATGAATATGAACTATCCAGGGAATTCGAACTTGAGAATTACAAGTGCTCTGATGTTTTTAGGCAGATGGTAGATTCAATTCAATACAAGTAGTATCTTAGACGTTTTGTCGTGTTTCCAACCAAGGACTCCGAGTTCGAATCCCCGCAGAGTACGTAAATGTTGTAAAACACAATTAAATATAATTCGTTGTTTTTCAGAAAGCAACTGCTAGTGGCTACAATGGCATTCCTGATATTGATTCAGAACAAAATAACTGGCTGAAAAGTTTAATTTAAAAAAAAAACAAAAAGTTGTAATATTTTCATATTTAAATTTAAAAGCACTCACTTTATATTTTCGAATTTCATATTTAACGCTGAGTCAATGGTAAAAATGTTAAAGTCAAAGTGTAAATATTAAAATATCACAACATTTTCCACTCAGTGTACACTACGGTGGATGCCGATAAGGTACCGTGAGAAAACTTAACTTCTTACCATATCAAATGATTTCTTTTATGGTGAACATATTAAATTAAACAAGAAGACCAAGCTAACTTCGGCACAGACAAAGTTTATACCCTACTTTAAGAACACAAAAATTGTGTGGAAACTGATAATTTTCATAACTGGGATGTATAAAGACGCTACCATTGAAAACAAATAAGTTTCTCTCACTAGAACCACTTTTTCGACCGATCGTTCCTATGGCAGCTTTATTCCATAGTCATCCGATTTGGATCAAAATTGGCAAAATTGTGTGGTAGCATGCAGTATTGACCAATAACAAGTTTGGGAGCGATATCATTGAAAACAAAAAAGTTTTTCCTACTAAGATGTTTATTCAGACCTAACTTTGTATGGGAGCTATACTATTCAGTTGTCCGATTTGGATCAAAATTGGCAAACTTTTGTGGTAGCTTGTAATATTGACCAATAACAAGTTTGGGAGCGATATTATTGAAAACAAAAAAGTTTTTCCTACTAAGATTTTTTTTCAGACCTAACATTTGTATGGCAGCTATTCTATATAGTTGTCCGAATTTCACAAAACCTGGTGGAATTATGTGAAAGTATAGAAAACTGATCAATACGAGGTTTGAAGGCGTTTGCATTGAAAACAAAAAAGTTTTTTTCACTAAAACTATGGCAGCTATATGCTATAGTCGTCCGATTTGTCTGGTTCCGACAAATGTGTAGCGTATTTGTACCAAAAGACTTTGTGTAAGGTTTGGTTAAAATAGCGTTACAACTGACGGAAGAGATAGCATAGAAACAGACGGACGGACATGGCTATATCAATTCAGATCGTCATGCTGATCAAGAATTTATGTGGTCTGAGCTGCTTCCTTATATGCTTTACAAACATCTGGATGGACCCTTTACAAGGGTATACAAATTCTTCTTAACTCCGACCTTACGACATCAGATTTCAAAGAAATTATGCGAATCATTTTAAAAGCATTTTAAAGTTCATAATCAGCTAGTTTAGGGACGCTAACATTGAAAACAAAAAAGATTTTCTCTCTAAGACCCTTTTTCCGACCGATCGGTCCTATAATAGCCCAAATTATAGTCACCCGATTTCGAGCAAATTTTGCATATCTGTTTTGAAGGCTTTTAATATAATATTCACCGAGTTTGGGAGCTCAGGACGCGATAAACGTTATCGGATTGAGTGATAGAAAATGACATATCAAAAGTTGCAAAATTGATTGTTAACTTTGTGCTTCAAAAATAAATCGCGAAAATGGAAAACATTCGTAGAGGTATGTAGAATAAGTGTTTTGTGTTAGTTTTGTTATTGTCTAGTGTTTTGCTTACGTATTGTTGCAGTAAAATCTTACGTACGGGTTTGTATTTCGCCGCAGGTGCTCTCATGCGGACTTTTATGTGGCATGGTATTTAGGGAAGTGTTTTAAATCATTTCTTAAAAGAAAAAACTACGTTTTACAGAACTGTTACAGTTTAGTCGCCAAGAGCTTTAGATGTTTGGAGCTGCAATGGCCTTCAGTCAGATGCATTACTTTCATACATATTGAATTAGCCACTTTATTTTAATTTAAATTTCATGTGAATATGCCAATTGCTTCACAAAAATTTTAAAGCTTTTGTGAGAAGACATTTTATTTATATATGGAACTGTCATCAACTGTTTACAAGATTTTAGTGCACGGAGCTCAAATAATGAATAATTCTATAATTCCTGTTTGCAGTCTTGGAGAAAACGGTTCAGAGGCAAGACACAAATTTTTTTTAAAGCGATCGAAGATTACATGCCAGGAAATGTAGGCGGTTAGCTAACATAACAAGACCTGAGAAATAAGGATCGTTTGCCAGCAGAAGTCATTTCTCTACTACAAACACCAAATGAAAATGAAAAATTTGTGGATGATTTTGATTGTTCAACATATTCAGATGAAGATGATAAAGAACTTGACGATGACGTTGATAATTTCCTGGAAAAAAAATGTGATGAAAATGAAAAGAAATCTTGTTTTACATATATTTTCACGCATTTTGATTACTAAATCGGATAAGGATGAAGGCCTGGCGCAATCGTACTAAATTTTTTTCATTATTCGTGCCAAATTTCAATATAATATATATAAATATTTAGACTTTATTGTTATGTGCTCTGCGCAATAGCTTCAAAGTCTCCAACAAAATAACGTATACGACACATACTCCACATCAAAATTTCGAGAACGAGTTCTTTCTATCAATTTCAAAGTTGTCCAACTTAAAATGTCAATTGAGCATCAACTAAATTTGGAATCGAGTTTCCGACCAAGTTTTAACGAGGCCAGCCTGTTTCCAGCAAAGAGGTCTGTATAGTCCACGCTATTATTTTGTACCAAATTTTTAAGCCAATCCATTTTAGGCTTTAAACAAATCCTTTTAACCTTTTTAATGACTTTTTAGAAACCATGCATGATATTTTTGATTGTTTCTTAAACTCTGTATAGATGCGGAAGCTGCAGACGTCTCTGAACCATAAAATCCATGTATTGAAAAAGAATCTGCAGAGCGAGAGTCCATCTCAAGGACAGTCAGTGCACCAGGGCGCATTAAACCACAGGATAATGTATCGAAATTGTGATAAAGGGCATAGCTGTATTTCTGGGGGAGCCGGCCCCAATGCTTTTAATTTTTTAAGTATGCAGTTTTAAGGTACATCAACCGAAAGTAATTTAGCGAATTTTTTTGATACTTTTAGTACCATTTTTGTCATTTCAATAACAAGTCTTTTAACACCATTTATTTAAGACTTCTAGTCCACTTCCACTTTCCACTTTCGTTTTTTAAATGTCCAATTGTCATTCCTAAATACAATTTCTGCAATTTTTTTAAAATTTTAAAAGTTGTGGAAGGTGGTTAAAGTTTGTTAAAACAATAAAATGTGTATTTTTTTAATTGTTTTATTCATTGTCTTCATTTATATATTAATTAAGTTATAAACAGTGAAGGTTCACTTTATCTTCAAGATGGGTTCAATGTTGAAAGTACCTAGGTACAAATACCTAGGTACATACCTAGATACATATTTTGTGTACCTTTTACCTTACCTCGGTATTTTTGAATTCCAGTACCTTTTACCTTACCTAGGTCCAAATTTTCAATTACCTTGTCAAATAGTAAGGTATAAGATACTTTTAATGAGTGGGAAACTAATCTAATTTATTCATTCTTTCAATTGTATTGTCGATGTGACTATTAAAATAACATAGTCTTGAGCTAATTACTGTTTTGATCCTTAATACGCTTTAAGTCAAGGAAAGACAGAAAGCTGTCGCACAACTAGCATGGAAATAAGGTACATGAACTATCTTTTGAACGGTTTCAAAATTCGTTTGCTATTCAGAATTGATTATAAATGACAGCATTTTATTTAACACACAACAAACCAAATTATATTCTAGGACCCTATCACCAGTGGACTTTGCTATCAGCTTAAGTAATTAGGTTGCTAATTTTACTATTTAGGAAGTTTTAAAAACTTGTCCATATCGCTTTACTTCCTATGTATCTAGACCAAGACCAAGATCAAATATGTAGATAAATCCATTTGTGAAGCTGACGCAAATGTGGAACTTAATGATTATTGTTAATTTTTAAAAATATATATTGTAAATTTTGTTGAAAATTCAAATAATAGGTATTCTAGCCTAAATAGTATTATATAGATATATTTTTCCAACTTAAAACTAAAAAAAAATGTATGTCCCTCACATTCCTGAGAATCTTTTGTCCTTTTTCCGTACACTTTTGTTGAAATTTCGAAAAAACCTCAGAGTTTTGGTTGGATAGTTGACGTCATTCAGTTTACAACATTTTCGGGTAGGTGGTGTTGGATAAACCATGCTTTAAAAGGCATTTAAAAAGTACTTTTTTGTGTACCTTTACCTTTACCTAGGTACTGGAAATTTCGTATACCTTTTACCTTACCTAGGTATATTTTTTGACATTTACCTTATACCTTACCTAGGTAAGAAAAATGAGTACATTTCCAATCACTGGATGGGGTGAATGTGGAAACAGTGGTCGAAAATGGGGAAATCCGATTAGCTGTGTTAAATGGCATCAAATGGTACAGCGGAGCTAATGCCGTAGTTTCTACCATCGACCACCATTGTCACTGACAAAATTTTCGGTGTTGGTGACCTATGGCCTGGAGCAAGAATCGAGGTCTAAATTGGAAAGCGTGTTCTGCGTAAAATGCAGATTCGATTATTTACTGGATTGGAAAAATATTCCAGAACTACAAGATCTTTCGACCTAACTTGGCAACATTTTAATTAATTTTAACAACTTTCCACAACTTTTGTTAAAACTGGAGTTAAACATTTCGCGCAATTTTGTAGGTAACGGCTTGTATTTTAAAAGTGTGCAAAATTATTCAGCATTTAAATCTAGCATTTAGCATTTAAATATGTGAAGAAAGGTTGGCCATTTAACTATTGTGTTGTCAATTAAAGGTATCAAATAACAAAGTGCATTAGACCGATAGAATTTAAATTACAAACAATTTGAGAGAAACATAGCACAAAGCAAGTTTAGCTAATTATATTATCAATAGCCAGTATATAGACTTTTGAAATTCAAAGACAATCAGTTAAATTGATCAGATAGCATACTTTTCTGTTGAATGTAAGCCATATTTTGTCAATTTATGATTTACTAAAATTGTTTTGTCAAATATGCTAAGACTCCCTTTGTAATAAAGCCTCTGTCTTGTTGCACATACTTGCAAGCATACATACAACTATACATACTTACATACTTACACTTGCACATGCACTGTAGAGATTTCAAGTGAATAACTTGTGCGGGTAAACATTTTAGATTTTGATAAATTGCAACTTATATGTTTTCTGTATAAATAAAAGATTTACGTAAATCGCCTGGTAAATGGCTGTAAAGAAAATGTGTTCTGCGTTGCCGCGAGTGGATGAGTGGTGTGTCCAGAGGGGGGGTGAGGGCGTGGGGGGAGGTGTGCGGTGTGTGGCCCCTGTGCATAACAAATGCTTACCATCTTAGCCAAAGTGAGCCAGGGACAGCTTTATATCAGCAGCAAAACCAAAACCAAAAACAAAACAAAATAGAAGCTAAGCATTTTGCTAGACAATTTTCATTGCAATTTTCACCAGAATCGAATAACGAAGATGGAAAATTATTAAAGCAAAAGCACTTTGATCTAAAACATATATATTTTCCATCAAGCATTTTGAATTATGCATCAGTCGAGTGATGCAGATATCGAGGACAGATTCACAGATTACGCTTCAGTTGGCATCATTCCCTTCAATCCAATTCCCATTTGAGCTGACAGCTTAGGGAACTGCATTCACCTTGAGACCTTCGGATGGCGCTATTCATTCATTGCGAAAGCTTTAATTTTTGGTATTTGTTGCTATTGAGCGTTTTAGCTCTAACTTTGTGGTCAAATGTAGCATGTGCACCCGGGAGAACCAGGTCACGCCCCCATTCGCCGCCTCTCAACCAACCAAAACAAACGCTTTGAGGTATGGCAAAATAAAAAAACAAATAAAGTTTTTTGATAGTTGTTCGGTTTGTTGTTGTTGTTTGAGCCCCGTGTAATTTATGTGTAGTAAATAACATTTGGCCGTAGTTTTTGCTTTTGCGCTTTTCCTCACTTTGTCGAGTCGCTGTTGTCGATGCATTTTGACCTTGTGTGGAAATAAAACTGAAAATAATGGCAGTTAGCGCTAAATGGACGCAAAAGTTTGCAGCATTAGCGGAAAAATGTGAGCGATATGATGAAATGAGGCAATAAGCGAGAACAAAAAAAAAAGGAGTTGGTATTTCATAATGAGTTTTTAGTGGTACTTAAATTGTTTATGGCTGCTTAAAAGTATGCTACACAAATATTGATACTAGCTTGATTTAGAATGAGAGCTTACTTTTGAACTGAACAAAAAAAAATTCGAAATCGATATACGATTTCCTCTGCATTTAAAAACATGTTAAGAAAAAACAATCATTTTTAAACCCATTAGTGCATATTTATAAATGTTTCGCTGTGGCCTGTTCATTTCGTTCATTTCGCTGCGCTGGGTTTTTATTTTTGCCTTCCAACATACCACACAGAATCATAGTTAAAAACTAGCACACTGAGAGCAATTATTATGCCATTTGGTTTATGTTTTGCTTTTTAAACTAGTACGAACTAATTTCGTGGGATCAGCTGGCGCTAATGTTGATTAAATTACGAAGGGGTCAGGCATACAGAACTTGCATCAACATTGCATTTTTCAAGCTGCTTCTGGATTCCCGTCTCATTCTTAGATAAAAGAAAGTACGGGTTTGCATTGCTAGGATACATCTAATTTGTGTTGCAATCTATTTCAGATTCGTTTGTAGTAATTTTTCAAAGCTTTATTTAAGGGCATATTTTTATTTGTTTATAACTTCAAAAATTAATATCTTTTAAACTATAAAAGTCTCCATCTTTTTGAAAGCACCGTAATTTAAGTTACGTTTAGGGCAATAAAATGTTTATTCTTAGAACCTATATCACGGTGGTTAACACTGAGAAAAGATTATATATATACTTTAGCAACAATTATTTAATATTATTAAATAATTTGAAAAGTTATTAAAATCTGATTTTGATTGATACGGTAAAATACTTTTTTTGCAATATCAACACGAGACCTGTCCGATAAACGAAACCTGAGAAATCATGTTTTTTAAAAACCATTTTTTTTCCATTTTTTCGTTTTTGCCGATTTTTGAAATTGTTTATAAAATTAACAAAATTTTTTTTTGCGAAACCTTAAATTACGTTTTTGTGGGCATGTCCAGATCTAATTTCGGATTTTTTTTTATTGAAATCCAAAATGGTGAATTTTAAACTGTTCGGTTTATAAAAGAATGACCCCTATGTTAAGCTGGGTTGTGTGTGCTAAGGTGGTCAATATTTTATCCATATATCGATATTTTTGTTGGACCATGTGAGGGTCATTCCGATATGATCATTTTTATGACGATATTGGCGATAATCGATTTTTTTTATAAATATATCAATATATCAGAAAAAATGACTTTGGCATATTATATAGCAAGACTGATAAAACATAAAAATCGCATTAAATAACTAATCTTATGAATGCAGCCAGTGTTGGAATATATTGAAGATATCGCCATGAACCCCCAATAGCTTTTTGGAGAGATAATCCGGATGAATTGAACATGCTGTTTGAAATTGCATTTCGATACTTAATTGCTGCTGGAAATTCACAGATCAGAAAGCATCCGCACGCCAACTATAGGTAGTGGTTACAGACACCAGCGGCAGAATGTCTGAGAATCTTTGTCAATCCATATTATAAGATAAATTTGTCACTTGATATTCTTTTGTAAGCAGTATCCTATACAGAAACCTTTACAGAAAGGCCTATACTCAGATAAGATACAAATTCAGTTTCTAATCAATCCAATAAAAAATTTTAAAAAAGCTTAGCAAAGAAATTTGAAAATATGACGTCTTAACGGAAAGCCGAAGAATCTTTTTACGATATCGTCTGCAGGGCAACTGAGATGTGTCGCTATTGTTGGATCATGAAAATGAACCAGTAAAATGAAATAACGACATATTCTCAGCTCACTCGGAGATTATACAAGATATCAATATGCAAAATTGTCCACCATTTAGAACACGATATAGCGAATATTTTGGTATTATTTTCTTCTTCTTTATTGGCCCGATATTATCATCACAACCGTTGGACCACTACAGTCGCTTCTGCTTCTCGCGAGCTGGCACTAGTTGTTTACACCAAGGTTGGAAAAGTCTTTCCGCACCTGATCCTCCCATCTTAGTGGTGGGCGTCCCCTCTTGCCGCTTCCTTCAAAGTAAGCCGGCTTGAATTTGTATGCTTTTTTAACTGGAGCTTCTTCATCCATCCGGTTGACATGTCCTATCCAGCGCAGCCGCTGTTGTTTTATGCGCTTAAAAAGAGAGCTCATACAGTTCGCGATTCTATCGAATGCGGAATCCATAGCCAACTTTTAAAGGTCCATAAATCCTCCGAAGAATTTTTCGCACAAACACGCCAACCGTATTCTCATCCGTTTTTGTCAATGTCCATGCTTTTGAGCCGTATTGCAGGACTGGGATGATGAGTGACTTGTATAGCTCTATTTTTGTTCTTCAAGAAAAGGCTCTGCTCTTGAACTCTCTACTGAGCCCGTGCACAGAGAAAAAAGATCCATTTTATGTTGATATGACCCTTATTAAAATAAACTTTTTGATAATATAAACTTTTTTCAAAACATTTGGCAAAAAAAATAATATCATTCTGATCCTAAATAATATCATTTACTTAAATTGATATTGAATAGTTTCAGAATGATTCATTCGAATGCGGAATCCATCGACAACTTAAGAGTCCATAAAATGATAAAATCTTGGTCAGATAAACTAAATCGATTCCGAGGGTGTCAACTACATCTGCATTCCGTATATCCTCCATATAACCCTGAATATTGAAAAACAATTAACAAAATTCAAGTACAAGCAAATCAGCACAGTGTAACCGTTGCACATTTGGTGGTTTTTTGATGAAGGATGGTGTTTTGGTGTTGAACAGTCACACTGCACCGTAAGCTACCCGTCATCAGAATTCCGCTAGCGGACGGATTAGTTTGTCTGAGTACTAACTTTATGCCAAAAAGGCAAAAAACAACAAGTGAGAAAGTCTGTCAAACCCGACTATAATATACTCTGTACCAGTTCAGGCCGCCCTTCGCATTTCCTCCCAATTATAATATTATAATACATGAAATCGGTATTCAGAAGACATTAAGAAAGGGCGGTTCATTGTTTGGAAACAGGTCATTGATGGCCCTCAGGTACTCGGGACTCTACTTGCAGAAAAAAATTGTTAGTAACACGCATAAAAACACAAATTTTTGTCATTAATGTCTGAATTATCTTTTGAGCATATTACGAACCCTGATATTACCCACAAAAAATTATGGAAAGCTAACTTCGGCTCGACCGAAGTTTATATACCCTTGCAGCTTGTATAATTTATATAAATTAAGGTTGTTATATGCACACAAAAAAATCTGTGGTTAAATTTAACCGATATTTTGGGTTAGAAATGCGCCAACCCAAAAAGTCGGTAAAATTCACAAAATTTGACAGTAACTATCACGTAAACCTTTACGCAAAGAGAACTATTGCAATAGTAAATCTAACTGAAAATATGGTTTAGAAATGCGCCAACCCACAAAATTAGTAATATTAACCGATGCGTACAGTAAGTAAATTTTCTTACTGTGTGTACAGTAATTTTACCATAAAAATAGTAATTTAACAGCTGTTACTCAACTGAAGAAAAGTAGGGTTGGATACTATTTTCGCTGTCACAAGTTGCCAATCTACTTGAGCTCATCATCATCCCAGACCAGAAGGGGCAACCTTAATACCCCCCCACCCACCAATTTTGGTTCTGAAACAATTGTTTGAATTAAACACATTTTTATTTTATTTGACAAATTTTTACTTACTTGGGGGGGGATTCGAACTCTGGGCCCTTGGACTGAACACGATTAGACGGACGTCTTTACCAGTTACGCTACGGCGCGCGTTAATAGAAACACGTCTAACATATTACTTGTATTGAATCTGCCTAACCACATGCACGAAAAATTTCTTAAATGTCGCATAAATGAGACCACTAGTAATTCTCAAGTTCAAATTCAGTCAGAGTACAATATAAATATAAGGGCCAAACTGAAATTTTCTCAATCAACAATTTTCGCGGTTAGATTTACTGTCGGTAGAGTTAATCAGTGAAGCAACAAAATTCATTTAAAAAGTTATACTATTTGAGCGGTAAGATTTACTTGTGGGTACAGTAAATTGCTGCAAAAACAAAGTATGAGATGAAAAAATCACGCCAGGGTAACTATTTCTATGGTAAAGTTACTGTAGTAGCAGTAACTTATTAAAACAACAAAATATGTGAAAAAATATTTGTTTTTGAATTTACTCAGCGTACAGTTGTTAAATGCAACAACAAAATACGAGCTAAAATAAATACGTGAACTTTAAAATTTCTTCTGTAGATTTTACTGTTAGCACAGTTACCAAGCAACAACAAAACCACATGCATAAAAAATTTCGAAAAAAGTTACTGTCGGCGTTAGTTAATTTTACCCACCAGATTTTTTTGTGTGTGGCAGCTATTTGATATATTCATCCGATTTTGGCCAAACTCCTTAAAATTGTGTGGAAATTGATAATATTCACAACTGGAAGGTATAAAGATGCTACCATTGAAAACAAAAAAAGTTGTTTCCACTAGAACTACTTT
>JBAMBO010001571.1:0-19781 GCA_037044535.1 Lordiphosa magnipectinata
ATGACTGGGCAAATAAGAATGGCCTTGGCCTAAACCCAGTTAAGTCCAAGTGTATAGTTATAAGCAGCAAGGTTGTTAGCACCGTAGGATTGCCATCATTGAAAATTAACAATTTACCAATACAGTATGTAGAGCGAGCGAGCAACCTAGGATTTACTTTTAATCAAACATTAACTTGGAGTGATCATGTCACGGGATCTGTAGAAAAATTGTATGGACTTCTCAGGCAACTGTATCTGACTAAAGACTTTATACCAACCAAGCTGAGACTATTAATTGCTAAGACATATTTAACTTCAAGACTATTTTATGGCATTGAGGTTATTGATATTTCTGACGCCAGAAGCCAACACAAAATGCAAGTGGCATTTAATAATATCGCAAGATATATATATATAATCGTACTCGCTTTGACGAGATATCAGACGTTTCAATAAATATATTTATCCTTTTATTACAATCTTGGATAAAACTAAGAGCATTAACACTTCTTCATAAGATTATATACACAAATGAGCCGTCGTATTTTATTGAAATGTTAAGCTTCTGCGCATCTAGAAGGACGTGCAACTTAGTGTGCTTACGATACAAGCTATCCAGCTCCTAAAAACATTTCTTCATTTTCGCTGTTCGCAGTTGGAATCAACTACCACATAGTTTGAAAACAATAAGCAGCGCCACGCAGTTTCAATTGATTTTAGAATCTCATCTGAGAAGTGAATCTTAAAGATTACTTATAGGGACACAATAGGAAAGAAGAAGCATAACAAAAAGAACAAAAAAACCGAAAAACCAAAAAAAAATGTTATAATTATTATTAATTTAAATAATTCAGTTACTTAAGATTACACCTAGACTTAGGTGTTTCTTTCATGTCATTATTGTATCACGAAGCTGTTTCTCGGTAGTAAGTAAAATCAACACAAATTTAAATGTTACTTTGCCCTTGTGACTAACGCAATAATATATAAGTTTTTTGTAACTTGTAGCGTTAGGAGGGTATTTCAAAATAAATAAATATAAATATCAAGCATCTCAAATGTGAAGGACATTCAACTGTTGCAGTAACACATTGTGATGCCAACGCAATATGATATCATGCTTTAGGCACTACCATTCAGCTCCCAGCTCTTATTTATTTATTTTGAAATACCATCCTAACGCTACAAGTTACAAAAAACTTATATATTATTGCGTTAGTCACAAGGGCAAAGTAACATTTAAATTTGTGTTGATTTTACTTACTACCGAGAAACAGCTTCGTGATACAATAATGACATGAAAGAAACACCTAAGTCTAGGTGTAATCTTAAGTAACTGAATTATTTAAATTAATAATAATTATAACATTTTTTTTTGGTTTTTTTCGGTTTTTTTGTTCTTTTTGTTATGCTTCTTCTTTCCTATTGTGTCCCTATAAGTAATCTTTAAGATTCACTTCTCAGATGAGATTCTAAAATCAATTGAAACTGCGTGGCGCTGCTTATTGTTTTCAAACTATGTGGTAGTTGATTCCAACTGCGAACAGCGAAAATGAAGAAATGTTTTTAGGAGCTGGATAGCTTGTATCGTAAGCACACTAAGTTGCACGTCCTTCTAGATGCGCAGAAGCTTAACATTTCAATAAAATACGACGGCTCATTTGTGTATATAATCTTATGAAGAAGTGTTAATGCTCTTAGTTTTATCCAAGATTGTAATAAAAGGATAAATATATTTATTGAAACGTCTGATATCTCGTCAAAGCGAGTACGATTATATATATATATCTTGCGATATTATTAAATGCCACTTGCATTTTGTGTTGGCTTCTGGCGTCAGAAATATCAATAACCTCAATGCCATAAAATAGTCTTGAAGTTAAATATGTCTTAGCAATTAATAGTCTCAGCTTGGTTGGTATAAAGTCTTTAGTCAGATACAGTTGCCTGAGAAGTCCATACAATTTTTCTACAGATCCCGTGACATGATCACTCCAAGTTAATGTTTGATTAAAAGTGGCAATCCTACGGTGCTAACAACCTTGCTGCTTATAACTATACACTTGGACTTAACTGGGTTTAGGCCAAGGCCATTCTTATTTGTCCAGTCATTAACTTTACATAGATCTCTATTACATATTTGAACACATTCATTAAACTGCGACATGGGACGAGAAACATAAAGTTGAACATCATCTGCGTACATATGAACTTCACAATTAGACAAAACTGATGGCAGGTCATTGACATTAACAGAAAATAGTAAGGACCCGAGAATCGATCCCAGGGGTACACCACGTTTTAGGGTCAATAGCGATGAGGAAGCCGTACTTGTAGCTACCAGTTGTTGTCGATTACTTAGATAAGATTGTAGCAGGTCAACAGCGGTGTTTGAGAACATATACATTCGATTTAGTTTAGTGCATAATATATCGTGGTTAACTGTGTCGAATGCTTTACTGTAATCTAGTAGTTTCAATAATGTTATATTTCCATTGTCAAATTGTTTTCAAATGTCTTCCGTAATTTTGAGAATTGCTGTGGTGCAACTTCTTTTCTTTCGAAAACCTGACTGATCGTTATTGAAAAGATTATTTGAAGTCATGAATTCGTTAATTTGTTTCGCCATCAAGTATTTTAGATAAGTACGGAAGTATAGATATTGGTCTGTACTCATTAGTAGATTTGGGCAAAGGAACAACCTTAGCTAATTTCCAAGAGTTCGGAAATTTCGAGGTGGTTAAGGCGGTATTAAAAATATAAGTTAAGTAGGTCAAAATTTTAGGGGGAATTATATTTACGAACTTACGGTTAATGTCATCCAGTCCAGTAGCATTCGACTTAATTAAAAGATTAGATAGAAAGTAATTTCAGGTACTGGTGAGTGCACAAACTTCCTGTTTAGTTCATCAGGGTCAACATTTATTCTTGTGGAGGACATAGGTTTACCAACTCCCCAATTCTTTAAATTGTTCCATGTTTGTCTATTGGAGGTTGCATAATTAAATTTGCTGTGGTAATACTGACGCTTAGAAGAAATTATTAATTTTTGCACCGTCTTTCTTAGATTTTTATACCGCATTCGAAGGATTTCTGTTTTAAAGCGTTTCCATTTACAAAAGGCATCATCGCGAAGATTTATGTGTTTCTTTATGTTATTTGTAAACCACGGTTTGTCAGTATGTCTCCATAATTTACGCCGGAGCGGAACTGTGCGATCATAAAGGAACTTAATGTTATACTGCAAAAAGTCAAGTTGGGAGTCAATTGTAGGAAGATTATAAATCGAGTTCCAGTTGCATAAGTTAAAGTCATAATTCAATTTCTCATAGTCAATATTCTTATAATTCCTATATTCAATCTCATAGTCACTATAGTCAAGTTTAATATTGTAGGTCAGAAAAATCAGGTCATGTTTGGAGAATAGCAATTTGGTCATACAGTAGGATTTTTTTCTGGGTTGTTTACGAAAAATACATCTAATAGTGTATCACAAGTACTAGTAAAATGTGTCGCAGCTGATGCATTTACAAGTTTTAGTCCAATAGATTCCATATTGTCTTGAAGATGGCTTTCACGTAGAATGTCACTATTAAGGTCACCAGTAAGAATAATTTCAGGATATGTCAAGGAAATTGTAGAGACTAAGTCTATTATGTCTGTATACTCCGTGTTTCGATGTGGTCTGTAGATACAGCCCAATAAAACCTTGCAGCCATCACAGCCTCCTGCCGGAGAAGAGCATGATAGGGACGCCCTTAGCCTCATACAAACTAGTAAAAAGGAATGAAACCTGGCGCGTACTAAACAATGGAATAACCTTCAGGTTTGCGCTGTAGGTAGGATCACGTGTCCCACGTTTAACCTGAAACGTACCAGCAGTCTTTTGCGCCAAAGTAGAGATAATATCTTACACCTGGACGCTGACGACTTCAGAAGAAGCTGCAAGTGTGACAATGAGGAACCGTCCAACACTAAGTAGAAGGAAAACACTTGGTCACCCCTTTACTCAATCTTTCTGAAGTATCTAAGATAGAGATTCCGTCTCTTTAAAAATTCTTATCATCCTTACAGTGAGTAATTCGGGAGCAATTTTTTGTTTTTTTTTTTGTAAGCGAGGGACTAATATATAGATTTCGGTAAGGGTCATAACAATAAAATTGTTTCGGTTACGGTTATCTGTTTTTATTGCGGTCCGGTTACGATTCGGTTACAAAGTAATAGTTTCGGTTACCGGTTTCAAACCGGTTAAATATGCATTTAAATATGCATGGTGGTCGTCCAGAAATTTCTAGTCATAGATTTTCTGGACCTAATGGGGGTGTATGTAGTGAGGTAAAGCTGCTGATCGGTTCAACTTGGCGAGCTGCGTCTCAAGTCAACTCACACCTCTTCGTTGGTGACCACTGTAAACAGAACGCTTCTGGCTAACGTGAACGGCGAGCCCTCCCTACAGGGTACAATATATAGGGTCGGTGCGTCGGGTTTGATACCCACCGCCGTTAAAAAAACTCCACCAATGAAAACTGCGACAACGATGCCTCGGATACGGACCCCCTCCGACGACGACCCACGCAAACGATTTAAGGACCACGATTTGAGGATATGCACCTGGAATGTTCGCACCCTCAACAGAGAAGGTGCTGATATCTAGTTGGTGAATGTCCTTGAGAAATATTCATCGGACGTTACCGCACTTCAGGAAATGCGATGGATTGGACAGGGGAGCATGGTGAAAAGAACATCAACAACCAATGCACGCTGAGAGATCTACTACAGCAGACATGCTTCCAAGCATGAGATTGGATGCGGCTTTGCAGTCAGTGCAAGACTTCGTCGCTCTGTCATCAGCTTCACACCAGTGGACATGCGACTATCCGCACTCAGACTTAAGGCTAAATATTTTAATATTAGTCTTATCTGTGCACACGCCCCAACGGAAGACAAGGGCGCTTTGATAAAAGACGAATTCTATGAGCGCTTGGAACAATTACTATATATTATTATATATATATATATATTTTTAAGATCGTTCTTGGCGACTTTAAGGCTAAAATTGTGAGAGAAGGTGTTTTTGGCTCGAAAGTCGGCCGATTTAGCCTTCATGAAAAAACCTCCGGTAACGGAGAGTGGCCAATAATTTTTGCCACGGGCAAAATACCAGGTTTCAACATCGCGACATCCATAAGGCGACCTGGAAGTCCCCTGATAAAATAACGCGAAATCAGATTCATCATGTTGTGATCGACGGAAGGCACTCATCGAGTGTTCTAGACGTGCGTGCGATTCGAGGTGCCAACATAGTCTCTGATCATCACCTTGTTGCAGCCAAAGTACGCACGCGGCTCAGTGTGGCACATGCTTCACGTTCTAGTACACGCCGAAAGCTAAATGTCGATAAGCTGCAATCACAACAGACCTCTGAAGCCTACACAGCTAAACTCACCCAACTGCTCAGGGAAAACTCACCATTCCCTTCTGGTGTAAGCGAACAGTGGAATCATATGTCACACTCCTTGAGTACGGTTGCCAAGGAGATACTCGGATACGCCGAGCACCCTCGAAAGCAGACTTGGTATGATGAGGACTGCCACGACGCTACTGCAGAGAAAGACGCTGCCTACAGGAGAACTCTGCAGTTGGGAGCAACGCGGGCTGTTAAAGAGCAATACCGGAAGAAAAGGAGAGAGAAGAAACGCCTTTTCAGGAAGAAAAAGAATGAGCGAGAAAGGCGCATGCGTGAGGAAGTCGGGATGCTATTCGGCATGAGTGAGACTCGAAAATTCTATCAAAAGATTCGACGACTAACTGAAGGTTTCAAACCCGTTGTCACACAATGCAAGGACGAAAATGGAAATCTGGTCACAGATCCGCATGTGGCGCTACACAAATGTAGGAGCTATTTCGCCAACCTGCTGGGAGGCGACAGCGAACACAATACCGCCTCTGGAGAAGTAGCGACGCCACCAATCGACAAAATAGAGATAGACCCACCGGACCATCACGAAGTCTGTTTAGCCATAAAAAGGCTTAAGAACAACAAATCAGCAGGAGCAGATGACCTGCCAGCTGAACTTTTTAAGGCAGGAGGCGAGGAGTTAGTAAGGTGCATGCACCAACTTCTCAGCAGAATATGGTCAGACGAGAGCATGCCCGAAGATTGGAGTCTAAGTGTAATTAGCCCACTTTTTAAAAAAGGAGACCCTGCAGTTTGCGCCAACTACCGTGGGATCAGTCTCCTTCCCATCGCATATAAGATTCTGTCGTGCATTATTTGTGAACGTCTAAAGCCGCTTATTAGCACACTGATTTGACCTTATCAGTGTGGTTTCAGACCTGGTAAATCCACCACAGACCAGATATTCACATTACGACAAACCCTGGAGAAGAACTTTGAGAGAAATATCAAAACCAACCATCTTTTTGTGGATTATAAATCAGCCTTTGACACACCGATAAGGTCAAGGTTCTTTGACGCCCTGTCTACCTTTGGTATACCAGCAAAGTACGTTTGACTTTGCATGATGTCGTTGAGAAGCACTCGAAGCTCCGTCAAAATAGGAAAGAACCTATCCGAACTATTTGATACCAAGATAGGTTTTAGGCAGTGTGATACCCTATCGTGTGACTTCTTTAATCTACTGATGGAGTATATACTGCGCCAGTGCCCAAATGCCAACAGATCGGGCTCATTTCTTTATAAAGATCTAATGCTACTTGCTTACGCCGATGATATTGACATCATCGGCCAAAACGAACGGGCGGTAAGCAGAGCGTTTTCAGAGATTGAGCGGTAAACAAGACGAAGTGCCTGGTATCCACGGACAAGAAGTTTACACGTCTTGGACAATTTGTTACTATGGGGGAGTACAACTTTGAGGTTGTAGAGGATTTCGTCTACCTCGGGACGATGATTACCGGCGACAACAACATCAGCCTGGAGATCCGAAGAAGAATTACTCTTGGAAACCGATGCTACTACGGGCTCAGTAGGGAGTTCAAGAACAGAGCCTTTTCTCGAAGAACAAAAATAGCACTATACAAGTCGCTCATCGTCTCAGTCCTGCAATACGGCGCAGAAGCATGGACAATGACAGCAGCGGATGAGGAGGCGATTGGCATGTTTGGAGGACAAGGCAGGAGGGGTCGCCCACCACTAAGATGGGATGATCAAGTGCGGAAAGACATTTCCAACCTTGGTGTGAATAACTGGTGCCAGCTCGCACAATGCAGAAGCGAGTGGAGGGCATTCATAGCAGAGGCCAAGACCGTCAAGCGGTGATGCAACATCGGGCCAATAAAGAAGAAGAAGAAGAAGAAATATGCATTTAAATTTAGAAGAAAATTACATATGATTTAATTTTAGTATAATAAGTTTAAAGTTTTTACGTCCTATTTGTTTCTTAATAAATTCAAAAAACTTTCAAATTACACCAGAAAATAGTCGTTCGTCACTTCCTTGTGTACAAGGAACTGCTAATACTTTTTTCGATTACTCATATAGTCATGGATGTAACTATTTCAATATATCGGTCTTAGAATCACGGTTGGAAAATTTTGAAAAACTTGGAAAAATTTGCTCCAAAAAAATTTGAAGTCTCCATTTAGGACAAAAAGATCCAGAAAAATTTTGGAAAAGGATCAATTGCAATGAAAAAAGATCCCGAAAAAGTGTCAAAAATGTACAGAGAATTATTGGTTGTTATTAACACTTGAAAACTAACCATAACAAAATTCATTCAAGTAACACAAAATGCTCAACCATTTAAATTTTTCATCCATGGAAAGTTTTCCAGCCATTCTATGTTGGATCTGGGGGTAGCTTTTCCATTATTGCTCAAACAAAAACAATGTTAAAATTGTGGCTTCAAAAGGGTTTTTTTCATACTTATCATCATTTCCATCATCTTTATTGCTTTGATCGTCTGTAATTGCAATCACTTGGGGTTTTTACGTCAAATTGGTTATCAAGTAATCTGTTTAAAAATTAAATCTCCAACAACAAAGTGTACTGTGAAAGAATAAGCTGACATCACCAGCCAAGACCAACGTCATGAGATTAACTGATTATATATCATTTTCAGTATTGATAAACACTTCGTTATGTTTTAGAAAAGATACAAAAAAAATAGAAAAGATACTTTTGACTTATACAGCACAATTAGCAGTCCCTTCTGTCTTGACAGCAGTAATGTAGAGAGGTATGAGACTGAAAGTCAAACAGATCTGGGTTCAAGGCAAGTAAAAAATTTTTTTTTGTATAGATCAATTATTAACTTATCATGATAAGCACACATAAGTGTGTTCACTACAGTGGTAGATTAAATTTAATTTTTAAACAGATTACTTGATAACCAATTTGACGACAAAACCCTTAATATTTAATATTTTTCACATGCTTTAAAAAAAAGAAAATTCTTGCGTTTTCGAACAGATTCGAAACAATGCTCTACGCGATTGTTGGCAACACTTCCTTACTTATATACTTTCGATTCATATCTTGCTTGACTTCATCTAATGTTTCTGGATTTAGATATGGCTTAAAATGTAAGTTTATCAAACGAAAAAATATTCAAATTTTAAAAGCGTTGCCATGAAACAATTTTTGAAATTGATTTTTGATATCACCAATCCAAGCTACTCTAAAAAGTAGATCTAGTACTTTTTTGCTCTGTGGTCTCTGTGTGCGTGTGTAGGGACTCAGTTACAGCTGTGCATATGCTTGTATTTAGAAACCAATTAACGAATTCGAAAATTCTTTATTTGTTATACATTTAATGGAACACTCGACAACCCTGGTTGCAACGACACGCGTTCCCTCGCCGCTCAGCACTATTTTTAAAAACAGTTACAGTCTCCCTGGAGGGTCTGTCTATAGCAGTTCGGCAAAGACACGTGTTTCCTCCGCCATCTTGGCAGCCGCTAATATGGCATTTTAATTACATTGAAAAAGAATTTGTAAACTCATGTTCAAAGACAAAAATATCAAACAACATAAATCGGTTCGATCCACCCAAATTTGTGTTGGCGTTTTCCCCGTATTGCACGGAGGTGGCCAAATAAATTTCTTTGCCCAAGGGTCAAGAGTAACTTAAACCAACAAAAAAAAATAAAAACAATTAATTTAAAAACATTTAACAAGTGTTAAAAAGTTATAAACATAGTGTTGAGTGAGTCCAGTCCCAGGATAACTTCGCGAGTGACACACTTGCTTTGGCGGTAGCCGGCAATCTGTTGCTTAGTGAATATATATATGTGCATATATTTACATACTTACGGTATTGTTTAAATATTGCGTTTCGACAAAGTCACAGACATTCTGTAACTTTACAACAACAACAACAAACGTCTGGTGTCAGTGTTGTCTAGGGATGTCAGTGCTGTCCATCTAGCTACCATTTCTAGCCCTTTTTCGGCTAGCTGCGGTAAATTGGGGCAAAAAATAATTAAATAATTATTTGTTGCACCAGATGAACGGTTCGACCTCTAGGGAGCCTGGAGCTCCTCTTAAATCTGGGAGTACCATGAACTTCCAAAAAATTAGAGCTACCTCGGAACCGAGCTCGACTACAGAATATACAGCTAAGATCACCCGAACAAGGGGGTCTAGAAAGGCCAATCCTACAAACGAGGGACAGTCCTCTGCCCTTAATCAGCACTAAGACTGATAGCCAGCCACAATCGACTGCCAGATCATCTGAGAAAAGAGCAGGCACGGCTCCTATTGTGAGTCGCAGGTCCGCAGATTTTAGCAGACCGGAGCCATCAAAGGCCGCAGCAAACGACCGACGCACTGCCATCAGAATCCTTAGAGGGAACGCTGCGTCCCCAATATACGAGAGTCAAGCCTCAAAGGAAAACTTTGAGAAAATTCAGCAGGATCTTAGGTGGGCAAAAACCATGGTTCCTGACTTCCGATTGGACTATGTCAATCCCGTGTAGAAAGCTACCAGCGCTAAGATGGATAAATCCTTGGAGGAAGCCCAAACTGAGCCCCCAAAAGACCGAAAACACACGGCGCCCCGCTCTCAATTTCCTTTGCTGAATTAGCAAAAGGAAAAAAGGTCCTGGGGGTTCTTGATGCCAACAGAAATGATGGTAAAATCCCTCTCCATCAATGGAAATGGGTAGAGGCCGAGCTTGGAGGTGTAGCCATGGAGGTGCTAAAAGCGAACAATGACGCGGGATGGTTTCAGGGAAACGTGAAACTAATCGCGTGCGAGGATGAAAAAAAAGTCAGGCGATCCAACTGACATCCTCGAAATTATAGCAATGTTTAATCCACGCGTGCCAACAGCGAACTGGAAGATTATCAAAGTGGAAGAATTCAGCAATGCGAACATCCACGTAATCTTCCAGATCAACAATGAAACGGTGAACCACCTGGCAAAATCAAACGACCTTTTTGACTATGCATTCAAGAAGGTAAAAATTACTGTCTATAAGACAGACACGACGGCGCTAGCTAACCTAGCAGCGAGTGTAGAGACAGAAGAACCTTGCGAGGACGATGCAATAAGAATCGACTGATGCAGAGCCGAAGCTACCCTGACCGTAGTGGATTCATTCTCTGATGATGCAGATCCTCCAGATAAATCTGCATCACAGTAAAGCAGCTTCCGCTGCACTTCTCCTTCGCCTAGCGAAAGGTGAAGCAGACAATATTTTAGTCCTAGAGCCTTGGATCACTGGTGATAGGATCTGCGTCTTGAGGACGCCAAAATACAACTTATATCACACCACGGGTAAGTGTAAGCCGCGTACATGTATATTAGTTAATCAAACTTTTAACGCATTTTTACTTCCCTAATTCAGTGATGGAGACATCACAGCAGTCAGCCTTGAATTGGGGAATACAACTTACAGGCTGGCTTCTTTCGATACAACGGAGCTAGTACCATCTTTAATGTTTCAAGACCTAGTGCGCAGCAGTCAAGGCAACAGACTCAGACTTATACTGGGTGGAGACGCTAATGCCCACCATACAGAATGGTCCAGCACAGACACTAATGACCGTGGTGAGTTACTCTACGATTATCTTCTAAATACAAATATTATTATCTGTAATAAGGGTAATGACCCAACTTTTGTCACTAGAATTTGGAGGGAGGCACTAGATATCACCCTCATTTCAGAGTTTCTAATAGAAAACATTATTTCATGGAGAGTTTATTAGACCACTCCTTCTCAGATCATATATATATTGAGCTAAAGATAATAGAATCATGCCCCGAACCTAAAAAAACTGAAAACTTTAAAAAAATTAACTGGAAACAGTATAAGAGACTTATAGTAAAAAATCTAGATCACACCTGTGAATGCGGAACAAATAGATGAAAAAGTCCACACATTTACAACGACATGCACAAAGGCACTTGACAAATCATGCACACATTTAAAATACAAAATACACCATAAGCCCCCCCTGGTGGTCTAAACACCTGGATATACTAAGAAAAGAGTGTAGAAAGGCATTTAACTCAGCTAAGAACAACAACCAGGATTCATCCTGGGAGATGTATAAAGCCATGTTACGAAACTATAAAAGTGCAAGGCGGAAAGCCAAAGGACGCTCGTGGGCAAATTTCTACAACAGTATTGAATCGACCTCCGAAGCATCAAACAAATTTATCAACTAAGTAGCGCAGCGCAATTTAGGGACAAGCTTAGACAGTTCTTATTTTTAATCAATTAATTAATTAATATATAAAAACAATTTTAAAATTTTTCGATTCGCCTATAGCAGATGTTGTAATAATATAACTTTAGATTTAATTAGGTTAATACTCTCTTTTTCATGTTTGAGATTTTCTCTCTAGTGACTAGTGCATTAATTTATAAGGTTACCCTTGTTGCACTAGGATATAAGAATAATAATAATAAATAATATATAAATCAAGACTTCGAAAAATTTTAGCGAGTTCTCCAACCCCTCCGGGACGCCTCCTGAATTCTGATGGAAATTGGGCTGACTCCAGCTCTGAATCCCTCAATTTAATTCTGGAATCACATTTTCCTGGCTGCTCAATTTCTTTGGAGCTCATAAAGGAGCCTATAGGCGACACGCTAAGTCACATAAATGATATAGTAACTGAACAACGAATTAAGTGGGCTGTGAACTCTTTTCAGCCCTACAAACCACCTGGGCCAGATAAAATATTTCCCGTTCAGCTTCAACAATCGTTACCACATATAATTGCATGACTTCAGACAATCTTTGTCTGCTGCCTTCTTTTACAGTATATAAACACTTTATGGAAAGATATAAAAGTGGTTTTCATATCAAAGTCAGACCTAATGACTTCAGGCCGATCAGTCTATTATCTTTTCTCCTCAAAACACTGGAGAGACTGATAGATGCCCATCTTAGGCAGACAATAGACCCATCTACTCTGTCCCCAGCGCAGCACGCATACAGCAATGGAAGGTTGCTCGACATCGAGGGTGCCGTTAACAATGTTCTCCCCAACGCTATCACCTCTGCCTTGACAAATCTAAATGTGGAGGCACCACTGGTGGAGTTCATCTAACTCATGCTTACTGGCAGGATAGTTTACTCGCAACTAGGAGATGCCTGCGCACGAAGATATGTAAGCAGAGACACTCCTCAAGGTGTTCTTTTGCCATTTCTTTGGGTGGTAATAGTCCTCAAATTGTTGCGACTCATGGAATCGCGAGGACACACGGTGATAGCGTTCGCTGATAACGTTGCCATAATCACAAGAGGCAAATTTTCTCAAACTCTCTGCAACCTTATGCAGGAAGCACTCTCAACACTTTCAAATTGGACGACACAAAGTTGCCTTGGAGTCAATCCAACCAAAACTGAGCTCGTTCTCTTTACCCGCAAGTATAAGATACCAAATTTAACACCCCCACGTCTTAACAACATACACCTAAAAATTAGCGATTCTGCCAGATACCTTGGTGTAGTGTTGGACAAAGAATTATATTAGAACGAAAATATAACTGAACGTATCAAAAAAGGAAATACTGCACTTTTCTCGTGCAAACGTGCGATTGGTCGTAAATGGGGATTTTCCCCTGAAATAGTACACTGGCTGTACACAGCCGTTGTAAGTCCAATACTACTATACGGAATCATTGTATGGTGGCCGGCTCTGGGAAAACATTCCGTCCTCAGAACTATAACAAAAGTTCAACGTTGTGCTGCATTTTGCATGACTGCTGCATTGATTACAACACCAACATATGCACTTAACACAATGCTACACCTTATGCCCCTAGATCTTCTGGGTAGAGAAATCGACAGTAACACCGCTCTCAGGCTGAGAGAAAGCGGTACCTGGAAGAATAGTAACTCTGGCCACTCCTCTATACCTCTGCATCAAGTGGCGGTACCACCAATTCTTGACTACTGCATCCCAACAATAACGTTTATCACCATGTATGAAGTCACCATACCGACTCAATGCCTCACTGCAACCCGAATGCCATCAATTTCTACCCTGATGGCTCCAAACTGGATGGACAGGTAGGAGGAGGAGTCTTTAGTCCAGAGCACGGAATCGAAACTTCATTTCGACTTCCTGATCATTGTAGTGTTTACCAAGCAGAGTTTGTAGCCTTCCAGGAGGCTACCAACCGTCTGGAATCTCTCGTAAACAGAGGAATCGAAGTATACATTTTCTTAGATAGTCAAGCTGCCTTAAAAGCACTTGACGGTAATATTAATAACGCCAAAACTCTTACAGAGTGCCGCAGATCTCTTAATGAGATGGCTCAGCACTTTAAAATAAATATCGTTTGGGTGGCTGGACACTGCAACATTAAAGGCAACGAGATGGCCGACCACCTCGCTAGACTTGGCACTACCAATCAGCTCCAACCGGAAAAGAGCAATAGAGGGGTGCCACTTGCGACCTTTAAGCTACAAAAAAAAAATAAACAACTTGTCAAATAACCATAAATCGATGGCGAACTAGGGTGTTCCTCTGTCAACAAAGAGAGAACATTTCCCTAATAGTAGGGGCCCTTACTGGATACTGCCCAATCGGAAGACACGCCGCGAGGCTTGGCATCAGACACGATGACTTCTGCAGAAGCTGCAATTCAGGGGATGAAGAGAAGAGTGTACAGCACCTCTTTTGTCACTGTCCAGCTCTCAGCAGAAGGCGACTCGCAGTTTTGGGAAGTCCTTTCCTAAACGATTTAACAGACATCTCTGAAATAGGTGTTGCTCCTTTGCTAAAATTTGTGCTACTTTCTAAATGTTTTAACGGGACAGACCCTCCCTCTACGACCCCAGCGTAGAAAGGGTTATATGGAACCACAACGGGCCTTCGATGGCCTAAGTGAACAAATGGGATCTTCCCATTTCAACCATTGCAACCTAACCTATACATTTAATGCGGGTGATGGAAATTAGGCCGCGTGAATTAACATCACAAAATGAAATTAGACCTTAGAACAAAGTTTCAACAATAAAAGCTGTACTACTTGGGCTCGGGTAGTCTATTTTTTAAATTTGTCAAAATATTTCGATTTTGATTTTGTTAAAATAATTCCCACTTTTGAACAAAAATGGAAAACGGATGTCCCGCATTCTTGGTTGGCCCTTTAAATCCTTCTTTGAGAAGTCAGATAGACTGCCTTGTTAAAGGACTGTTAATCGGTACTTTTATTTAACATATGAACTCAAAGGTTAACACTATTGGAAGTGCGAATGCAATTGCCCACCAACTGCACAATTTATCGGGGGACGCTCAAGCCGCAGTGATTAGTATAAGACGCATCGTCCACAAAATAGTTGGCCTCCACCAGAAATATACATCGCTTGAAAAAAAACGGAGATAGCGGCTAAGGCAGGTTGCGATTCTGAATTTGCGCTGGATGAAGAGGCCAGGTTCAGTGGCAGTGTGTCCTGCAATGTGTTGGAAACCACCGAAATGTATAACCCGACTGTCTTTAAAAAAGCTTTTAAAAGAATAAAATTAAACATCTCTTTTTAACTACCTCCTCCATATTTTTTTACCTCCAAAGTATTTGAAAAATCAAAGAGTTTTTAAAATAGATAATGGAAGGCACTATTTCAAATACAACTCATATGCATATGCAACGATATGATTTCGTTTATTGGGCCGATTTTTGTAGTACTGGAGGAAGAAGTAGAGTTTTTTTTAGATTGCTGCAATACAATTATTGTCGTAAGCATAGCCAGAGCCACTAATGTAATGGTCTGTCTAGGATGCGGAGGCTGACGCTCACATGGTCTGCACATGGGCGGTCTGGCACATGGCACACCAGCCATATCTAAGCTTCATTTTCATTTCTTCGACACAGGTGGGGCAGGTGCCGGGTAGCATCGAAATGCTTTTTATTGGTCAAATTCCATAAAATGGGTTGCTTTAATTTTTGTTTTATTTCTTGGTCTTCTTTGAATCCTTTTTTAAAATTGTGCTCAAAGTCTTATGAGCTAGTTTATTCCATTCAATAGTTTTCACTAAATAAGCAACGGGCATTGTGGGTATAAACTTTTTATTTGGTATCATCCCCTATTGTTGCGAGTTCGAGAGATATTTTAATTGACCGCCATTGATTGATCGCCATTGTCTGCCATCACTATCATATCGATGCTCATTGATCGATAACCATGCTTGATATCGGGAGAGCGCGTCGCCCATCTCGAAGGAGTACAGTTGCAAGAGTTTCGGCGGCAAGACAACACGTTTAAATTAATTGCTCTTAGTATATAGTTTATATTACGTCGTTTAGTAATCATTGTATCCTATCTGTCTGGATAATAAACTTAAGCTATTCTATTTGATGTTGTTTGTGTTATTGGCCAATGGGTGGCAAGTCATAGTTCGAACTGGTCATAGCCACATGAGGTGGCATCAAAGTTTAATTCAAACGCCTATGAACATTTTTACTTAAACTTTGACATTTTTTATTTAAACTGATAAAAGTGCTGAAAGTGCAAGTCGTCCGTAAACATTTTATAATTGAACTTCCGACGGATTAAATATTTACATTAACTGTAAACGGGTGATCGTCAAGAAGCTGCAAGCAGAATATTCGAGAAGCATAAAACGCAATTGCCTAGTGGTGAAATTCACTCATACATATGACAAGTTTGTGCGTGTGAGTAAAGAAGCAGATAAATTTACGCAGTAAGAAACGCTTGGAATTTGATTCGAGCCAAATGGCTGGTAAATCCACACCGACGCCAACCGGCAATCAAAATCAGATGACGAGATGGCATCCGACTTGGAGGAAACAAAGGACGAGATAGGATTGGAGTTAGAGGATACAGTTATCGACAACTCAAAGAAAAAGGATTCAAACGAGGAACTCTTGCGGGAAGTTATGGGCATGCTGAAAAATATGTCAGCTTCTCAAGCAGAATTGGCCGGCCAGGTGGGCAACATGGAGAAAAGGTTGACAGGACTGGAACACCAATCTGCAAAGGAAGCAATGGAAGATTCAGCTGGACAACAAGGCGATGTGCACAGACATGTTAATAAACCGTCCAAAGAAAGCGGTGCAATTCCTAAATGGTCTGGCATCGTACAGGATGTGGTCGTACATGGTCTTGGCGCTGTTGGAGGCGCACATGGTTCTGGAGCTGTTGGAGGCGCACATGGTTCTAGCGCTATTGGAGGCGCATATGGTATTGGCACTACTGGAGGTGCACATGGTCTTGGCGCTGTTGGAGGCGCACATGGTTCTGGCGCTGTTGGAGGCGCACATGGTTCTGGCGCTATTGGTGGCGCATTTGGTATTGGCACTACTGGAGGTGCACATGGTTCTAGCGCTGTTGGAGGCGCACATGGTTCTGGGGCTGTTGGAGGCGCATATGGTATTGGCACTGCTGGAGGTGCACATGGTCTTGGCGCTGTTGGAGGCGCACATGGTTCTGGAGCTGTTGGAGGCGCAAATGGTGTTGGCACTGCGGGAGGTCCACATGGTCTTGGTATGTATGGGCAAAATGGTGGAGGTGGTTCAATGGGGATGGTTAATATCAATGGCAATAGGTTCGAATCGCAACTCTCCCCATATATAAATCCAAGAAAATTAATAGACTTGCCCGAGTTCAATGGCAACCCAGAAGCTTGGCCAGTGTTTTCAACAATGTTTTGGGAATCATCCAACGCATATGGGTACACAAATTTGGAAAATTTGTTAAGGTTGCAAAAAGTCCTGAAAGGAACAGCGTAAGATGAAGTAAAGGGTTTATTGATCAGTCCATTAAATGTTAATCATATCATGAGCAGACTAGAGTTCACATATGGTAGGCCGGAATTGTTGATAAAAAAGCCAAATGGATATGGTTAACCAGATTTCGCCCGTTACAGAAAACAATTTAGAAAAGTTGGTTCCATTCGCCACGAAAGTTGAAAACTTAGTCATATTTTTGCATTTGGCAAATGCTACGCAGTATTTGCAGAATCCTTCACTGATTGAACAGTTGGTGGGCAAGATGCCCATGTCAAAAGGTATTCAATGGATAGAATACACATCGACATTTCAATCGTTTCCCAATCTAAAAGACTTTAGTATTTGGCTCAGCTATTTATCGACAGAATTTCAAGAGCAGCAGTAGTCAACTCGAGAGGAGCGCAACAAGCAAAAAAAAATTAGTATAAAGGTCAGCAAAAATCGGTTATGCAAACTACAAAGAAAACTGGGGAAACTGAGAAACTGTTAAAGATCGAATGTTTTCAATGTCAAGGAGATCACAATTTCACTAAGTGCGATGTATTTTCAAAGGCAGGCATTAAAGATAGATGGGCTATGGTAAAAAGGCTCCGAATTTGTTTTGGACATATTTGTTTTAGGACATACTGTGCAAACTTGCAGAAATAAACGAGAATACCAGAAAAATGGATGCAAGAAAAATCATCATCCACTATTGCATGCAGAGGAGAAGCCGAAAGAGGAAAATGCCACATCACAAGAAGTATCGGTAAACACAATTCAGCCCGGTATGTCAAAACTGTTATTCAAAGTGGTTCCTGTAGAGATAACAGGTCCCAATAATACAGTAATAGAAACATATGCGTTTTTGGACGACGGATCGTCTGCGTCATTGATAAGTGAGAAGTTTGCACATATGATGGGTGTCAAAGAGCCGAAAAATAAACTTACTCTTAATTGGATAGAGAGTCGGGCAACGGACGTTATGTCCATGGAATGTAATATTCGCATTCGAGCGAGTGGTTGTGGTAAAAAATAGTTGCAATTTAATGGCAACACCGTACCTAACTTACAGTTACCACTACAATCCGTAAATGTTGATGAGCTAAAGGAAACATACGGAAGGCTGAGAAATTTGCCAATTAAAGGATATACAGACGCGGAACCAACGCTATTGATTGGAATTAATAATTGCCACTTGGTTTCAACTATTAAGAGCGTATATCTGGACAGAAATTTGATTGCGGCAAAGACACCATTAGGGTGGTGCATTTATGGATCCACAGGGATCCAAAAGGAGAGCTCTCCAATATTGTCAGTGGTGTTTCATGCACGTATACAAGATGAAGAAATCGAAACAGAAATGCATCAGATTGTGGCAGATTATTTTACTAAGGAAAACTTCGGGGTTAAGGCAGTAAAGGAGCCATTGGAATCAGCTAGCGTAGCCAGAGCTAAAAACATCCTAAAGAGCGCCACAAAACAATTGGAAAGGTCATATGAAACTGGTCTTCTTTGAAAGGAAGACGAAATCCATTTCCCAGAAAGCTATTATATGGCAGTGAAAAGATTGCACGGAGTTGAAAATAAGATGCACAGTTTGGGTAAAATTTAGGAATACGATAAATCTATAATGGATTTTGGTCATTCTCCAGATGATTTGGCCGAGCGTCGAAAAAATGTAATGGCTGTGATCGATTTTCGAATTACCTGCGTCTGAAACGTACAATGGGCTGGGCATGGAGATTTGTACATAAGTGTCGTGGTCTAAGCCATATAGAAGATCGAAGAGAATTAACAATTCGTGAATTGCACAAGGCAGAAGTGATCTTATGTGAAATAGCCCAGAAACAAGCATATGGACAGGAGATCGAGGATTTAAGTGAGTCAGGAACTGTCTCACAGAATAGTTGCATTTATTCTTTAACGCCTAAATTGAATGCAGACGGAATTATAACTGTTGGAGGAAGGCTGGATTATGCTAGGTCCATATCGGAAAGATCACGTCATCCAGTAATATTGCCGTCACACCACGCATTGACTGAGTTAGTTGTAAAATGGTATCATGAAGTTTACCACCACCAAAACGAAGAGCTTATTGTAAATGAGATAAGGCGTAAATTTTGGATTATAAACTTGCGAAAATCTGTTAAGCGAGCAAAATCGGCATGTCAGCATTGTAAAAATGAGATGTCGAAACCAGTGCCCCCATTAATGGGACAATTACCAAAAGATAGAGTGACACCATTTCAACGGCCGTTTTCTTTTGTAGGATTGGATTACTTTGGACCAGTTATGGTCACGATTAGGCGTAGGCATGAAAAAAGATGAGTAGCACTTTTTACATGTCTGACAGTTAGAGCAGTACATTTGGACCTTGCTGCAGATTTGTTCACGGATGCATGCATCTTATGCATAATGAATTTTGTCAACAGGAGAGGTATCCCTGTAAAGATTAGGTCGGACATGGGAACTAATTTCGTTGGTGCCGACAAGGAAATAAGAAAAGCAAAAGATTTGTTTGATTGGGACTACATCAAGTCCGAAATATCGAAGAAAGGCATTGAATGGCAATTCAATTGCCCTTCCAATCCGAGCTCAGGAGGATGCTGGGAACGCATGGTGAGGACTACAAAGCGA